>PVKA01001382.1:0-148538 GCA_004027165.1 Ctenomys sociabilis | reverse complement strand
AAGAAAGAAAGAAAGAAAGAAAGAAAGAAAGAAAGAAAGAAAGAAAGAAAGAAAGAAAGAAAGAAAATATCCCTATATATTCTAGCTTATTGAAATTACAGCACCATTTTTTTCTTTTTTTAATGTATTTAGTACAGGGTCTACAGGATTTCATGGCAGAGATAGGACTCATAGTGATCCTCCTGTTTTCATCCTCCCAAGAGCTGGGATTATAGGTGCATGCCACCATGCCCAGTCTCAATGACCTTCTCAGCATGCCCCGGGGGAAGAGATAGCATTGTTGCTTCTTCTGAATATGTTTTGCTAATTTATTTGCCAAACAGAAGCATGTGACAGTTCAATTAAACTTTGTTATTTCATTGACATTTGATATTATTCATTTTCTGTCTTAACTTCTGACCTTCTGTGAAAGATTTTAAATCAATTATTATAGATGCTCCATGTACAGTGATATGCATATAACTATGTAAAAAACTATAAGTAAAATCATACATAATTTTGTATACAGCCTGATTTTATTTAGAATGGTTCATAGTATGTAAGTGCATAATTTACAAAATTTTTATATGCAATTAATCAATTTATACCTATGTCAAGATGCAAAATATTTCCAGCATCCCAAACCTTCCTCCACAGTCCTTTGCACAAAAATTACTCTCTTGAACACCACCTAATACCGTCTCAAGAAAAAAAAGCATCATAGCACTGACTCATTCTTTTTTAGCATTACATTCTTCACTGTACAAGACTTATAACCCAACTACTTATGTCAAGTTATACACATTTCAGACTTCAAAACAGTTATTTGCATTTCCTCCCATGTTTTGGGGTAAAGAATTAATTTGCTGTTTCTTTGTTTTGTTGCATTTGTGTGTGTGTTAATTTAGTTCATAAATTTTTTTCTTACACATAAAGTTCTGTCAAGCCAGTTCAGCTTCCTAAAGATAGTGAAGGTGAACATTGTTTATTCCTGTGGAATTCTAGTAATATTTAAGCGTCTCCACATCCACGAATCCTATAAGGATACTAAGACCTGTAAGGGAGGTTTTCATTTCCACAGCAGCATTTGGCATACACACACAGGTCAGGTATTATGCGAAGATGGTAAAAATAAAGGAGCTTAGCCCAAGGAAACAACCTATTATTAATTGTTTGAGAGAGGCTCTCCTTGAAGCTAAAGAAATAGGTTGCTTGCTGCAGGATTTCACAGAATGACATTGCTAGGAACAGCCTAAGAAACCATGCAATTCAATCCTTTAATGTTCAAGGAGATGAATTGGTGTGTTGTTGACCTCAGCTTTCATACCTGATTTTACCATGCCAGGAAAAGATTCAAAACAAAGCAAAATGGTTAGAAATTGTAGTACATGTTAAGGGTATGTAAAAGTTTATATTTCAATTTGAATAATACTAAAGCATAAACAAACAGGCACAATAAAATAAAAATAGTCTCTTTAATGGTCAAAACCTAGAATTGACAATATAGATGTGTCCTACTGCCTTCATTATTTGTATAAAAATAAAATAAATTTAAAATTCTACATATTTTTCAGGGCCAGTGTCTTTAAAACTATTGCTACAAATATTTTATTTTCATTAATTTTGATCTTATCTGTATAAAAGTAGCTATTTTTTATACATTGTAGAATTGGTATCCCCACTGTATTATTATTTTTTTATTTAATTTTATTGAAGTACAAATACAAATGAGATAGTTTCAAGGCAAATTGACAGGACACATTTGATAAATTAATACATTGCAAACTGTTTTCATAATGTTTTGGTATCATACAAGGTGCATACATGATATTATACTTACAGACATTATTATTTTCTTTTTTTTAATTTTTGTTTTATTTAAGTACATATATCAATGAGACAATTTCAAGATACCTTGACAAGATGGATTTGATAAATTAATTCATTGCAAACTGTTTTTATAATGTTTTGGTATTGTACAAGGTGCATACATGATATTCTACTTACAGACATTAGAGCTTCTGCATGTCAAAAGAAATTGTCAACAGAGTGAAAAGACAACCCACAAATTTTGAAAAAATTCTAACTAATAAGCAATCAGACAGAGGTCTACTTTCTAGAATATATAAAGAACTAAGATATAACAGGGCCCTCAAATTTAAAGACCCAGTTCAGAAATGGGCATCTGAGATGAATACACACTTCTCAGAGGATGAAATTAAAGGAGCAAATAAATATATGAAAAAATGCTCCACATCGTTAGTCATCTGTGAAATGCAAATAAAAACAACACTGAGATATCATCTCACTCCAGAAAGAATGGCTATCATAAGGAAATCAACCAACAACAAATGTTGGAGAGGTTGTGGAGAAAAGGGAACACTTCTCCGCTGCTGGTGGGAATGTAGACTGGTTCAACCATTGTGGAGGTCAGTGTGGAGACTCCTCAAAAGAGCAGGACTAGAAATTCCATTCAAGCCAGCTATCCCCCTACTGGGAATTTTCCCAAAGGATCTGAAAACATTGTATCATAGTGATATATGTGTACCTATGTTTATAGCAGCACAATGTGTGATAGCAAAATCTTGGAAACAACCAAGATGTCCATTACATGAGGAATGGTTGACAAAAGACCCACTGTATTATTTTTGAAATATACAGTTATGCTAACATCTAATTTGCTTCCTATTGGTATTAAATCATTCATAGTGATACAGGGAATGAAACGCCCAACCTGAAAGGTACCTGGGACGATTTTGTGTTCTCTAAAACCAAAGAATGAACTTTAGGAACAAACAGAGGTTAACAGCATATTTATTGGGGAAAGAAAACTTCTGTCAAAGAGTGGGACAGAAGAGGGACCAGAGCAGGATGTCTCTGGAAACTGTCTCAGGCTTTTTAGAGAGCAAACCCATGGGACGAAGTGGATCTAAGGTAGAGAACATGGAAACTCGCTGAGGCGGGCATGAGGTGGGACAGAGTTATTGTCAAACAATGAGACTACAAGCTCAGTTATGATTGATTCAATCCAGACATGAGGCAAGTGAGCATGAATACAGAACAGCTGTTGATCCGGTAGCCAGCTCGTAGCAGGTGAATTGGTGACTCTTCCTGGCTTCCTCCAGGTGATGATCATTTCCAGATGCTCATCTCAGGGAGGTCGACATTTATTTGATATTTGGTCTAAGCCTGGCCCAGCAGGTGCATCAGTCGCTCTCACAGTGGCAAGGTATCTTGTCTTCTGTGATGTCTCTTTGAGGACCTAGCCCTGTGTTTTGTGGAAAGGAAGTTGTCACAAGTATTTTGTAGTGTGCTAGACTTCATTTTTGACTTCAAAAAATTGTTAACTGTGGGTAATGCTATATGGATCAAAGTATTTTTCATCTTCAGTATAAGGTTTGTGGATAATTGATAACCATTATGTTGTCTTCTAAAACTGGGTTATGTTTTCCTGTTACATTATTTCATTGAATAACAATACTAGTGCTTTACAAGACTTGATTGTGTAACATTTAATTTTTTATGTGAACCAGACAGTCTATATTGTGAAAAGGATTTAGATGTATCAGAATACTCCATCATTTTGTATGTCCATCCAAAAGTCTATAAAAATATGTGTTCTCTCATAGTAAAACTATTAGTTCTAAAAATGCTAAGCCTGTATTTTAACAATGCTTCAATAAAAATAAGGCATTTTTTTCTTTTCCTTTGGTTACTGTATATTATGGTATGCATTATATATTATTTTGAACTATTTATACTCATAATTTGCCATACAATTTTAATGTGGATTCGTTAAAAATTTTAAATAGTTTCCACAGCTAATATATGGCCACAAAAGAATGTGGTAATACAGATTTCCTTCTTTACTTTTTTTAGTATCATGAAAAAATCAGTTTTTCTAATTGACTCTTATCATCCTTACGTTTTGGAATTAGCTGTACTTGTTCAAGATCCATTGTTCATTCTCCCTTTCTCCTTTCCATCTCCCTCCTTCCTTCTAAATTCTCTAGCTTAATCCCTCTAAAGTTGGCATTCAAATACATGTATTAAATTATATCAGCAATATCAATCTATAACTTGTTAAGTTTGTCCAATTATACTACAAATAATAAATTTTTATTAATTTTTTGAGAAACATATAGCAATGAGAGAGTTTCAAAACTGATTATTAGGACAGTTTCGATAATTAATACATTACATCTTCTTATCTTCGAAGTGATTATCATAGTAGAAGATGCAGACAAGGTATCCCGCCCAAATAGTATTAGTACAAATATTTCTTCTTATTGAATTAAGAGAAAGTAGCTGTATATCTCTCCTATTTTCTATATACAGACACAAAATGGTCCTTCATTTTTAACCCCTTATTTGTTTTTCTTTGGTTTTGTCAGAGATGGGTATTCCATTTCCATTTAAATATTGTAGAAAACTTAATTGATTTTTATTTATTTTACTTAAAACATCTACACAATTTATAGTCCCCACTTATCTGAATAAAATAATATGAAATAACTATCTGTTCTGCAAAATGTTTGCCACAACTTCTAATACTGTATGCACACTTTCCTTTCTTTCCTCACACAGTCTTTCTTTTTTTCAGCGTCTTTCAAATCAATAATTTGTTCTGTAGCTTGACTTTTATTCATTAGGATACTTTTCTTTCTAATTTTTGAGTTTTACATTTACTTGACTTATTTCTTCTTTCTGTTTCCTTGTAAACAATTTTGTCTCATGACCAAAGAATTAAAAGTTAGGGTGTAATGTTTCATCACAAAATAAAGACTGTCAATAAAGAATGAAAATTATACTTATTATACACAAATTGTATTAATATGTATTAATTCCTTTATATCTCTACGTATATTTGAATGTATTCTATAATTTTAAATTGTAACAACAGAGTAGGGTACGACAGCACACACCTGCACTCCAGCACTATGGAAGGTTGAGGCAGAAACACTCCAAGTTTCAGCTCAACTAGGGCAAATCTACTATTCCAGGAGATGCTATTTAAAAATAAAAAGGAAAGAAAGAAAGGAAAGAAAGAAAGATGTATGCATTTTAATGCAAATGTCCTTTGCTTAATCCTTAGTACAATAAAAAATACAATCATTGAAATGAAAAATTAAATAAAAGGATCAACCATAGATTTAAATGGTAAAAAAATTTAAATAAAACTCAGGCATAAAGATAATCCAGTGCAGATGATTTAGTCTACTAAAGATAAAGAAAAAGTTGAGGAAAAAGCAGATCTCTGCCTAAAAAAATTATCAAAACTAAACAAATTTGTATGTTCATGATAGTTCACAAAAAAAGGGGAGAAGCATTTAGAAAAAGTATGGGAAAATAATGGTATGAAATTTGTCAAAATGAATGAGAAAGTTGACCTATCCTTATGTAAGTTTGAATATATACTTAGTTATATCATAGCAAAACCTTCAGAAAATAGATGATTCCAAACACAACAAATGTTTATAAGTGACTTCAAAAATTAAAATTTTTAAACATTGCACTGAATTTTCTCCGTACAGTAATAAATGTAAAGAACATCCAGATCATTCACATTAAAAATGAGAAAATGAACTATTCCTTTGTTTCACATGAGATTTCTTGAATGCAGATAGTCTTAATTCACAAAACATTTAGTAAACAATAAGCTGCATTCTAAAATATACAATATGTGAAAACTAGAAAACTTAATATTTTTCAATTCACTACACATGAATGTTAGCATCCAAAAGGATACAACAATCAAGGAAATGTTTTGCAAAGCAGTGTGCAACATTTGCATACTGTAAGCTACAAATTAATTTTAAGAGAAATCGATACCTAGATGCAGGGGTAAGATAAGAGATTAGGTTTCTTAATTGGAAAAAGCATAATGTCTGTGTTGGTCACCTTTCTATTGCTACAACATAACTGAAACTGTAACTTTCCTAAGGGACAATGTTTCTTTCCCCTCTGGTCTTCAGAGGCATCAGTCTGTCGTCACCTGGCCCCTCAGCCTTGGGCACATAACTGCATGGGACACCATGCTGGGGGCACATGGCCAGGAAGGTCCATTACATCAGGCAGATGGGACAAGAAAAGTAAGAGGAGTCGTCTGGGGTCCCAATATCTCCACTGAGGATAGCTCCAAATGACCTCATTTCTTTGCAGTAGTCCTTATCTCCTAAAGATTCTGTCACCACCCACTGAAATTACAGGCTTTATCCTAAGTCTTTAGCATATGAAGTTTCGGACGATTTTTACACCTATACTAAAGCAATATTGTTAAAGCAGTAACATCTTCAAAAAATACACATATTCTATTTAATCTCCATTAAAAATCCATATTTTTCTGTGCAAATGTACTACTTGACCCATAAATCCATGTTTAAATTCAGAGGAAATAGAATAACCACATTATTTGGAAAAAATCACACTGGAAGGACTAATACTAGTTTACAAACTCATACAAACTTTAGTAATGAAGAAAATATGGTCCAAGCATAACAAAACACATTTAGAGCAAAGGAATAGAACTGTCAGAGAACAATCTTACTTTTATTGTTAGTTGTTTTTTGAGAAATGTGCAAACATTAATCAATGGTTTAAACAAAATTTTCAGACCTTCACAAGCAATGTATGGCCCTGAATTTCTACTCTACCCCATACACACAAAGTAATCAAAATTTGTTGTAACCTAAGTGTGAAAACTAAAACCCATACAATCTAAAATAAAATATAGTATTAAATGTTCATATCTCAGTTCAGGTAGGAGTCTATTATGTTCCACACAAAATGCAAAAGAAAATAAGGAAAAAACTACAAAGATGAATTAATAAAAATGACAGTGTTTTGTGTTCAAAGAATGCCAAGGAATACCTAAAAGGACATTTGATCAAAGTACTTTCTTGTGCCCATAAAATTTATAGTGTTTTTGCATTTTACATATTTTATTATCCTTAAATTCTACATAAAAGTACAAAATCAAAATGATGAAATGGACATTTCTTTAGAGAAATAATGAAAAGTCATATGGGCTATATTGAGTGTGATTACTGGCTAACAAACAGTACAACATTTTTTTATACCAATTGGAGTGCATAAAATTTTTGAAAAGATGGGACAAACCACTGTTGCTCTACTTACACCACAGCAACCATTGAAGAACAGTACCCGTGGCCCTACACTGTCCATAGCTGTGGGCATCCACAAGGAATTTGAGCAAACCAAGGCACTGCCACTGGCACAGAGGCCTCAGAATACACACCAAGTTTGTGCAGGACGTGATCGGGGAGGTGTGCGGCTTCTCCCCCTGTGAGTGCCATGCCATGTGGCTGCTCAGGGTCTCCAAGCATAAATGCACCCTCAATTTCTCCAAGAAAAGGGGGGGGGATGCACACCTGAACCAAGAGGAAGCATGAGGAGCTGAGCAACGTGCTGACCACCATGTGGAAGGCAGTTTCCGAGAAGGACTGACTGAGGCCCTCTAGAATAAAGCTTCTCAGAAATTCACGCACCTACAGTATTTAGAAGAGAAAAAGTAACACTGCTGGTGGTATAATGAAGTAGTGCAACCACTTTCACTTTAGACACAGTGTAGAAGTTCCTCAAACTATCATGGCCACCAATTTTTCCTGAAGCTGCCTTGACTATTATCAATGTCTTCAAAGACTTTTCTTGCTCATGACATCATATGTGCTGGAGCTCAGGCTAGAGAAGATTAATTTACCATGTGGTAGACGTAGTAAATATTTTGCTAAGATAACCATGTCAATTGCAGAACAAATTATATTAAACATTGGTTGGAACACACAGCTTTATCAGTGTTACTAAAGATGCTCAGGATTGATTCTCCTTTAGAATAGAGAATGCCTCATTAGCCGCTGACACATCATAATTGCCATATACTCTATTTAAATCTGATTCTTGTTAGGGATGTCTCAGTGCTGCAATAACCCTGCCAGTCAACCTGCCACACATTGTTATATGTAGGGTGTTTCTTAAAAGCTTCAAACTAGTATTGAACACTGGTGTTTGGACATTGCCCTCACTTGCAGGTTTTAATGCTTAATAATACAAGACATTTTGCAACAACAACTTTCATTTTCTCACACATATTTTTAGTAGAGAAGTAATGCTGGTTAACTGTAGTATGATGTTAAGTTGCAATATCAGTATATCACCCAAGATTTAGCCTTAGGCCTCTCACAATTTAGTTGTATAAAGTTGGAAAATGTCAATAATATATCTTAATATTTGAGTTTCTTTCTGGTAACACAATGAACGTCAAAAGCATATTGTAAAATGGGTTGGTGTCTCTAAATCCTTTTAAAGCTTACCTTCTCTAATTTTGATTCTGACACTGACAGTCTTAAAGATAACCCACTACTATTATGGACTACTGGACTATATTGGATTATTCTGCTGAATTTACATATATACAATATTTAAATGGCAATGGAATACCCAACTCTGACAAAATTAAACAAAAAACGAGGATATAAATGAAGCACCATTTTGTGTCTCTATATGCAAAATAGGATAGATATACAGCTACTTTCTCTTAATTCAATGAGAAGAAAGATTTCTACTAATAGTGTTTCAACAGGATATCATGTCTGCAACTTGTACTATGAATAACTGCTATGAAGAAAACAATATGTAAAGTATTAAGTATTATAACTGTCTTACTAACCTGTTTTGAAACTGTCTCATGCTATTTGTTTCTCAATAAAATTGATTAAAAAAAGAAATTCCAAAGAAACCACGGATACTACCTAATCCATGAGCGTTGATGTAATACTCACAATATTACTGTTCTTTGGGCTAGATACAGGCAGCATACAAGTGGCAGTTGGGCAATGTCCTTAATAGATTTGATACATAAAATTAAATGGAGCAACTCTGAGCAAAACCACTACAAAACAGGATTTCAAGGGTATGCTAAACTACAACTTCAAATTGGTGGCTTGGTTGTGAGCATGCTGGTGAAATATATTGGCAGACACTCCAGCTGTACCAAAACCAAACTCTGCCTTATGAGTACTCCCACCAGCAGACACACTCTGTCCTTGGCATCTCTGAGCAACAGCATCATACCCAAGCTGAGGGACAATTTCTGCGAGGAGGGAGAAATGTAGACAGCTCAGCAAATTCGCCATGGGGCACCGCCTCACAAAACCAGAAACTTTATCAAAGACATCATCATCATACTGTGACTGACTGTCAGAGTGACAATCATCTAAGATTTCCCATCTCATTTCATTTACACATTTTGGAGCATTAAAACAGAATATAGTGATATATATATATATATATATATATATATATATATATATATATATATATATATATATTTGTATATACATGAAATATATTATATATTATATATTATATGACATATGCTAGTCTATTTTCAATCTGCCCAAAATAACTTTAGGTTATGTCTTTTTTCACACCAGTACTTGAGGCAATGAATTTCATAAGGTAACTCAACTTGAAAATCTAGGATCGGCTGTCAATTTTAGTCTCCTCTTTTTATTCCTTTCCCCTTCCACTTATATAATTTTTATTTAAAGAGGCACATTTGCATTTTTATTTCTAAATTTTTCATAATTATCCATACTTCCTCACAATTCTGGCAGCCTCCTACGTCATTCTCGAGTGTATATTTTCTGGCACGTGTTTTTAGACAGTAGTGCAGGTGACAACTTCCTTCCTCACCCAGTGTCCCCAGCAGGTCACCCATTAGAGTCACTCAGACATCACTCCCTACACATTGTCAAATATCCCTGCTTTACTAAGGAGCAAGAGGTTCAGAAACTTTGTGAACAATGACATCTGCATATTTTGAAAGCTTTGGTTTTCTAATCTGGAGCCCTGTTGGGAAACCATCACCCTTCTTTCTAGCTGTGATTGGTATCTTCTATTTCAATTCTGACAGACACAAGTGCAATATATTCTTTTACACATTTTATGGATTAAATGGGATCTAAACAATCTTTTTATAACTAGGAATGGAAAACAAGCTATCCTATTTTCATGCTTTTGGTTGAAGTCATACAGTGCTTTGAGGTGTCTTGTGATCTTAGATTTAAAACTATTTCTGGCTCCAAATTAAATCATTTCCCTAGCACTCTACTATATGTGTTCATTTTCAATATCTCATATATCTTTACTAAAAATTGGTGCAAGCGGCATTATTCTTGCTTCCAGAAAAGAAAACGAAAAGTTAAAATTTCTAAACTATTTGCCTAAAACCAACTAATTAATACACGATTAAATTCAGACTTTTGCCTTTGCATTGGTCTGGTCCTTTCTCACTGGTGTTCTCAGATAAATTTCCAATAAATTCTGAATGACTGGAGCTCATCATTCAATACCTATTTTTCTGTTACCTTCATTCAAATTTCTTGATGTTTCCCTATAGTGAATAAAACATATATCCCATTATCTGTACATAGTCAAGTTTTGAAGGCATCCTTCAATATATTTCTTCACAGGGGGTATTCATCTGCCTCAAAACTCTTTCCATAATCTGAAAACTTGATTCTGGACTACTTGTTCATCCCTAGAACGGTATTATTCATCAAATGTGTATTTCTACCACTGATGTTCTATTTTACAGGAAGATAGCTCCTAAATTCTTGCCATGACATTTTTATTGCCCTTGAATCAAAACATTTTAAAGACCTTTTGAAGGTTACACTGAAAAAGAATTTTCTCAATTTCGCTACTTCACTTATTCTTCCTAACACTAACGTCAAGCAATGGATTGCAATCCCTCCCATAAATATGTATTTACTTTGTCTCTAGTTATTTACTGATTCCATTCTGTAACTTTGAAAACTAAGATGAAAATGCTTTTGTTCTGTGTTGCCCTCCTCCTAGGATAGTTATAACTGAGGAAGGGCCGGCAATCGGCTGTCTGCAGACAGAGCCGTGCAGTGGAGCTGCAGGTATCTCCCTTAGCCAACAGTTGGCACTCCCGCCTCATAATGCCTGCCTCATAATGACTTAGGGAAAAACATTAGTCTTCCTATCAGCTTCTTTACACCCCTTAATGCAGCTTTTGGAAAGTGGCCACAGTAAGATGCTAATGATTATCCGATTTGCTTTCTTCTTTTTAATGCATTTAAGAAACTCCTTCACTTGGCTTTGGAATCTCTTTGGAAGATATTTCACAGCCCTTCGGATTGTGATTGTTTTTCATACTGTAATTTTCTGCAGTTAAATTTCATTATATATAGGAATGTAAAGGTCATTTTTAATGTTTGGCTGTCTAAAACAAAAAAAATGTTAATCTTTATATGAAAAGTCTTAGCAATTACAAACTTATTCAAATATTTCTCACATATATTGAAACAGTACTTTCTTTGTTGTGTTCTTCAGTGTAACAAAGCCTCTGAAATTTCTACTTTGCCTCATCTGGCCTTTCTGCTTACTTCTGCATCATTAACTTACTAGTTTGCATTGTTTTGCATTTTTTCAAGAGAACAGAAAAATAATAGGTAAGGTGTTAGAAACAATACACGATTTCCAAACAGAAACACAGGAGGACAGGTGGTCAGCAGTGGTTGCTGTGTTCCACGTTGTTGTTGTCTTCAGTGTAGTTGCTAGGCTGCATAGCTCTGCACTTACCTGTATTATTTTCTAGAGAAAGTATTGCCTATTATCTTTTCCACACTTGTTAGTAGACATTACCTGTTGTCACGCTTGTTAACTACTGTCGTGCATCTATTTTTGTCCATTTGAAATCATATGATCAAACTGAAATAAGGAAATTAACCTAGGCCTTCATTTAAAATTTTATTTATTATTTGTTATTTTCAAGGAAACTTGGAAAGAAATGTCATTTTTATTTGCAATCACATAATGTTTCTTTCCCCTAAATCAAAATTATTTGTGACATATTTCACAAATTCTGAGAATTCTGACTTCATTTTTTTTTTAAATTGTTTATTTATTTGGTGCAGCGTCTCACTGTGCAGTTCAGACTCATAACGACCCTCTGTCTCAGCCTTCCCAGCACGGGGATTCGAGGTGTGCACCCCCCCCACACGGCTTCCTGGCCCACACTGAGTGCCCAGGGCTCCAGGGCCTCCATGGTATGTGCTATCAGGGTTCAAGCCTGGGCCCGTGAGCTGGCCAGGCAGGCGCTTAGCCCGCTGAGCTATCTCCCTGCCCCACATTTTGCTTTTACATAAGGCTGTTACTTCTTTCAGTTCTTTCAATATAACCTATTTGATTATCTTCTTACTTGTGCTTATGTTTTAAACTGTATTTAAATATATACCTTTTAAAGATTAATTTTAAGTTTTATCAATGTATCCTCTTTTAATTAATATTCCATCCTTTGAACACAAGTGTTTTTTACATAAATACTGCTGATCGTTTTTTTAAGTTTATATTTGCCTTTATTCTATTTCATCATCATGAGATTCTTTTTGAAGGTAGTAATTATTGATTCTTGTTAACTGCTACCCACCCACCATATAATATTTGCTACACAGACAATATGAAGTAAATATTTTTGCTTTTGGGTTTTTTTCATTTGTTTGTTTGTTTTCAGGTTTTTTAAAGATTTTTTAATGTTTGTTTTTTTCTTTTTTTCTTTTTTTTTTTTTTTGTGTGTGTATGTGACTACACAGCTCGGACTCGTAGTGATCCTCCTGATTTCTGCCTCCCTAGTATAGTGCTGGGATTATAGACATGTACCACCTCACGTAGACTCCACTGCTGGCTCAGTATGCCCAGGGGTGGGTCCAGCATGGCATGCGGTACCAGGAATTGAACCTTGGCCCCTGTACTTCCCTATGCAAGCACTTAGTCCACTGAGCTATATTGCTGGCCGTTAAATATTTTTTAACATAACTGCTTTTAGGAACAAAAAGGAGAACTTAAAAAATTTAATCTGTGAGTCAGCACTGAGGTAATTAAAGCACTCATATTTTTTATGTCAATAGTTGCCTTCAGCCTTTTTTCAATAATCGTCCTTCATACAATACATTGCTCTCTGTGTCTTTCATGTAAATAATCAGATTTCTTTAATTTCTATTTTTAAAGAAATACGACTTATAGTATAACATGTTGCCAATATATTTTAACTTTTACAGTTTTGATCATCAAAAATAAGACAGCTTCTGTTAACTGCCTACTTCTTTGTAGAGTAAGAAATTTAACAAATTTCTTTTTTGTTCTGTAAAGTACATATCATTTTTTATTTAAAGTACATGATTTAATATAACCAAACTACTTGCATTATCCAAAAATAGCAGATGTAATTCTTTTCAAGTATGATTTCTGCATATATCTTTTTTTTCTTTTTTTGATCAGGAATCAAGCTCAGGACCTTGCCCTTACCTGCTAGGCTCTTAGGCTTCTGAGCTACATCCCCAGCCCAAGCATGATTGATATTTATATTCTGTTTTTAAGACAGAAACATCTGTATTCTTTCTATTATTTTAAAATTCAGGTATGTTTTCAGGTTTATCTAAAATTCTAACTCTGAAAATGTCAGTCATGCAAGTTTTTATGAAACAAAAGTCATATTTTTCTCATTTTTTTATTTCTAATTTTGCAATCTTATATGTTGCCTTTAGTCTAGATGAACTTTTATTAAAAGCGTCAATATCTAGCCTCTTCAACTTGTTCAATTTTCTCTTTTAGGGACAGTGTTGAGTTTGTACAGAGTATCTGGGTGGGCAGTTCACTTGGTTCCACTATTTTGCATTCCTAAACACATTAGATCATTAAATAGATGAGTCAGAGCACAACATACTGGTGGGGGGAAATCCTCACAAGTACAGTACTAGCAATGGCTTTGGGTGAGCATCAAGAGATGCAAGGCCGGATACTGTGTACAGTTGGACCATATTAAAATGAATATTAGGAGTTAAAGAATGTAATAAGAATTTAGCAAAAATCATTTCAGTTGTAAGCTGTGGAATTTCAAAAAGAAGCTACAAATTGAGATAGGCATTTAGGAATCTGTGTTATTGGATCATTTCATTACCAAGTCTATGATTCTATCCTTATTCTTGCAAAGAAAAAGATTAATTCAGAAACTGGGACTCAGAATCTGGAATGCCTCCACCGTGGACAGTGTGAAAATGAGAAATAAAGTTTAAGGAAGTTTTTATAAAAGTGTGAATGTAATAGTACAAGTGTATATAGAATGGGCTTGCAGTCCCTGGCTAATTCTTGATATATTCAAATAAGATTAATGCCTTCCTATTTAGGTGAAAATTCTGTAACTTATATTTAAAATTTTATAGTATCTGAAAACTTTGACTTTCAAGATTCCACATAAGCATCTCTCCCTCAGCAATCTGTGCCTTGCACTGAATTGTCTGTATTAGAAGGACCCTTAATTTCGTTCCTAGTGAAATATTCATAAGTCATCTATATCCCTCTTGGTGACATCTTTTCTCTTCCACCATGAAGGAAATGTGTCTGTGAAGCTTGCACTGTGTATTAGAAATGCCTTCACTCGCATTGCTTTGTGCAACAATTTTTTTTGTCTTTTAAGAAACTTTTTGCTTTTTTACTAGATATATCGCTTTTCAAAGCAGGAACCACAACTTTCACCTGAAGTGAGTAATCTCACCACCACTCAGGATGCCTTTTAAATGACAAGCAAATCGTAAATAAACCAGAAAGGAAAAGAGAGAGACAAGAAGAGATTAAAACTTACTTTTCATTGCTATTTTGAGCACTACTTCCCTACTAATACCTTAGCAATACTTTTAGAAATAAATTAATTGCAAGCAACAAAAGTATTAGTCAAAGACTGTACTTCTGTACGTGTATGGCCCCTATACCAAGTACAGTAATAACACTTTTATCTAAACACATAGCATAGAAAATAAGCCCTGTCTGTTTTAGAAAGAATCTAATTACCAGCTACCATGTAAGTGGGTCACTTTCCATAAAGCCCAGCTTTAATGCATATTGTAATTTTTTTAATTAGTGAATAGAGAGCACATCTGGCAGAGTTGGTTGTGATTGGAAACATGTTCTCTTTCTCTCATTCATAGCTTTCGACTCTATGCCAGAGTATAAATAAAGAAAAGTTTACAAAATGTAATGCCGGGCATTACACTCTGATATTAAAGCATGTAAGTGAATGCTTCTTTTATCTCCATGTAATATAATTCTTAAATGTTAAGCGAGAATATAAGGGATTTTAAGAACTGAAAGAGAAGGGCTGGCCTAGTAGCTCAGCAGATTAAAGCAACTGCAAGCAGGCCTGGGGCCTGTTGGCTCTACCCCTAGTGTGCAATGAGATAGCAATTGAGACTGGGCAGGGTGACACACGCTCTTAATTCCAGCTCTTGGGAGACTGTAAACAGGCAGATCAGTAAGAGTCCGATAGAGTAGTGAGACTCTGAACACCCTGTAGACCCTTCCCTAAAATACAAAAATAAATAAATAAATAAAAGAACTGAAAGAGAGTAGGGACTGGGGAGTTGGCTGAATGGCATAAACACCTGCCTGGCAAGTGCAAGGTCCCAAGTTCTATGTCAATATCAAGGGGACAAATGTTCTGTCTGGGCACACCGCTCAGCAGTCTAAGTATCTGCCTGACAAGCACAAGCACTGAATCTTTGATATAATTCAGCTATAAAAAACCTGTAAATATAATTTCATGTATGCACCTTGTACAGTACCAAAACATTATGAAAACAGTTCGCAATGTATTAATTCATCGACTCTGTATGGTTAAGGTGTCTTGAAACTGTCTGACTGACATTTGTATTTTAATAAAATAAAAATAAATGGAAAAAAAAAAACAAGCACAAGCACTGGAGTTCGGTCCCCAGCACCACATGGCACGCCAGCCCCAGAGCACCAGGTGCACCATGCGTCCTGGCCCCTGAAACTTGGTGTGGTGGGGGCACACACATACCATCGCAGCCCTGAGAAAGCCGAGACAGCAGGGGCACTGCAACTCTGAGCTGCATAGTGACAGCCTGTACCAAATAAATAAATGATTAAAACTTTTTTTTAATTATAAAAGAATTGAAAGAGTACATACCCAGACACATAAAAGTTTGGACTGTTTCTCAAACCAAGGCATTCAGATAAATGAGCTCATTGTTTTTTAAGCAGAAGACTAATAAATGTAAATTTTTACATTTGAAGTTTAAGTGAAATAACTGATGCTATTAATGCATTCACAGGGGGCTGGGGAGATGGCTCAGTGGAATAAGTGCTTCCTTGGTAAGCGCAAAGGCCTGAGTTCAATCCCCAGTTCTGCCAAAAAAAAAAAAAAAAAAAGAGGAAGAATGCATTCACATCAGAAAAGACCAGAAATGGGAATTTTTAAATAGGGGAAATTTTACCGTAAGGGAACAACTTAGCACTTAAGAGGACAGTTTTCTTATATTTTACACAGACATGCAAGAGAATGGAAGACTGTATGGTGGAGTGCCAATTTTGAACATGTGCATTTGTTGCCCAGTGTGGGGGTACAAGCCTGTCACCTGGAAGTTCAAAGTGACTTTAAAGCCAGCCTGACCTGCATATAGAAACCCTGCCCCAGAACTTCATACAGAAGCAAAGAAAATGTACACTTACATCACTTCATTTTTATTAAAAATTCAATGCAGTAACAAATTTTTGTTTGAACTGGTACATGAACACAAATATCAAAAATTTCCTATAGGGGGCACTCAAGTACTATGAACGGAATTTTTAAATTTTTCTGGTGTCAAATTTTGTTTAGATGGATAGGGGAAGACCCTTAGGCACATTTTCATGTTATCTTTTATGTAGAGAACAAAAATGTGTAAAATAAAGGGAAATTCTCTTTGTCATACTTTTTATCCCCCAATGAAATACAGTGGGATATTAAAAGCTGTGATTAAGTGGCATTTTTTGAAACTATGCTGGTCTACATTTTCAAAATTCTAAACAATTTGTCTTCTACGCTAAATAGTTCAGGGCTAGAGATCATAATTATTGTTTTCCCAAGACAGGTATTTGTGAAAAACGGAGTTCATATGCCTCACTTTTTTTTCTAGATTTCAAAGCATAATAGAACAAGAAACTGTTTGAATTACATGTAAATGACATTCCTTGTGAAGATAGAACAAGTGATTTTCAAGGGAGTAATCCACTCAGGCTGACTGTGCACAGGTGTTAATGCAACTCAACTGGACATTTCTTCCCTAATTTATCTTTATAGGTAAGATTTTATTTTGATCAGAATATAAATGGAAAGCTGTGATAGCATCTATGTGAAATTAAAATTAAAACATTTTATAGAGTAGTGGGGAATACGTCTCATGTAGATTTTCAAACCACAGGTACAGAGACTTTGCATTTTTTAATTTTAATTTTAATTCTGTCTGCATCAAGGCAGCTTAAACCCAGACCTCTTGATGCCCTCGGGATAATGATATAAATACTATTAAGCACACAAAATATTAACATCTCATTGAATTTCCACTCCGATTTTTTTCTGTTACAGCATTTCACAGTGTTCTTCATTCAGCACATGTGCTTTCTGCTACTTTCAGAAAAGAGGATTTGATTTGTTCATTTAATTTGAAAACAGGCAAATTTAAGTGATAAATGTGTCTCTGTATTATTACATTACCCTGAGCTGCAATTGTAAACAGAGAAGGCACTATTAGTACCCTTTTGTCAATTCTCTAACTTGAGACACCTAGTTTGAGTCCTGCAGCTTATTTGCAATTTGAAGTTATTATTATGCTTTTTTTTTCATTATAGATACTTAAATGTATGCTCTTAGATTATGGGGTGTGAATCATCAACACCTAACAAGAATTTGGAAAAAAAAAAGCTTTTTTTTGTATTTTTTTTTTAATTTTTATTTTGTATATATTTGGTGTAGGGTCTCACTGCACAGCTTGGACTTGTAATAATCCTCCTGTTTTCAGCACTGCTGGCTCTGAGATTAGAGGTATGTGCTGCCTCCATGCCAGGGATCAAACTCATGTCCCTGTCCTTGACTAAGCAGGTGCTTAGTCTGCTCAGCTATCTCACCAGCCTATTTTGGTACTTTGAATGAGTCAACATTTAAGTAAGTGGCGAATTGTGACTAAATTGTCTTGGATCTAACGCGGTTGTGTTTCCAAAGGGAGTATTTTTGTTTTCACTTGTCTTGGCTACAATTGTTATTCCTGTTAGTTTGTAATTGCATTTATTATGTTGCATGTTCTAATTTTGGATCAGAAACTGTGACTATCACAAATAGAAAGTACAGAGGGGTAGAAGTCAGAGCAAACTAGCTTCAAAAATACAGAGAGAGCCAGGCACTTGCCACATGTAGCACCCCTGAAGCTATGATTTCCTTTCATTTGCAACCCACAACTTGGAACATGATTGTTTCTAGAAAATCCCAACCAAGTTCCAGATTGCAGGCAAGTTTTCCTTTAATATAATTTATTGTATATGAATAGCGGAATATAATATTATTTTTCTTGAGTTCTTTCCCCAGTGTTTATATATGCTCTTGTGAAAGTGTGTGAATTGATTAATCTGTTTTGGATAAGAAAGTAAAAACTAGCAACAGTTGCTTGATAAATTTTAATATTCTCTATAAATCAATTTTTATATATAATGTATACATCGTACATATACACATATACATGCATTTTCTGTTTTCTCTAAATTGTAAAATTGTTTTTAGACAAAGTCATAAAAATCATAGAAATTACTTTTGTTTCTGTTCATTCCTTTTTGACAAGAGCAAAGAACAACTTAGATTAGAAAAACTTGGGGTTCGCATCCATCTATAAATCTAAAATGTGTATTTCTAGAAATCAGTGAGCTTATTCACAAAGCAAAATGCAAACTTCCGAGAGGGAAAGCACGGTCACAGTCCACACATGTCCTAGCACTGTGACTTCCTTGTCCTGCCGTCTCTATGGTGGAGCTGTGGGTAACGCAGTCCCAGCATTCATCTCTGGGTGGTTGTTACGTAACAGAGTTCGCAGGAGGACCTGAATGATATTCTTCGTGTGATCTACTTACAGTGCAGAATATGGAAATGGAAAGTCATAAAAGCTTTTAATGGTCTTTCATCTATAATTTAACTTTGCCAGGATTCAGGGATAAAAATCACACATTTTCACAAATCTTGATAAATATGTCTAGGTGCAAATGTCATTATTTTTCTTCCTGCAAAGAGAGTCTTGACATAAAATTAGGGCATTCTGTTCTGGGTTAAAAAGCTCCTTTTGCAGTTAAGTTTTTATAGTGATTAAAAAGTGTAATTTTCATAATACAAAAGCACTTCTAGAGGGCAAGAGACATATTCTATCTCAAAGAAATTAGTTTTCCTTTACTTAAAAATAAATAATGTTTTGGAAAAATTGGTTCCATAAATTCTTTAAACCAAACTTTAAGATATGGCAAGTGGCTCTAAGTTAATGCTTCTCAGAACACAACACTTAGTCCTCCTTCTGTGACATGTTGTCCCAAATGAAGTCCAGACAGCTGCCCAGAGCTTTTCAAAGTGTAAAGAACGGGAAGAATATTTTGAAGAATTTCTTTGCTTCTTTCTGTTATGGCTTCTAAATATTATGTTGTAATCAAATGAATTTGCTCCATGACAATCTTTCCTAATAAAGGAACACAAATAAGTTACTCTTCTTACAAAAGCAAATGTAACAAAGCAAACAAACTATTTCCTTAAAATAAAAAAAACAATTACACTTGGCCTAATACACTCCATGTTCCAAGTATTTTTCATGTTTTACCAGCAAATCATTTTATTAAAGTATTTGTATAGAGGAAGCAATTGATGGTATTCTGGTATTCCACTTCTGATGTCTCCTGTGAATTCGTGGTATCTAAGCTCGGACTTTGTCTTGTATTTTCCTGCTTGCTTCAGCTATTGGCATGTGTTCATCACAAGATGAAGAACAGCTATAAAACAGATTAACAAGTTCAAGGGAAGAAGCAAAAAGTCATTAATCAAGTGTCTCTAGGTTGCCATTATAGGAGAAAATTCATAAAAGTTATTTCTGTTGCAAATTATAGAATAGTGAAATCTATATAAAGAGTAAACAAAAACATAGATTTAAAGTAGGGAATTGTTAGATATAAACTAGATAAGATACTTGCTTAAAAGTGTCATGGCAAGTTTCATTAATAGAAGCTTCAGGGCCAGTGAGGTAGCTCAGCAGACTAAAGCTCCTACCTCGGCCAGCTTAGGCAAGTGCGGGGACTAGGGTTGGATGCCTGCCACCACATGACAAGCCAGCCCCAACCTCAAAGCAGGCTGAGCTGGCCAGTGGCCAGTGTAGTGGTGCATGCTCATAATCCCAGGGCTGGAGAGGGTGAAACCAACCAGATTACTATGAGTCTGAGCTGCATAGCCAAACTCTGCAACAACCAAATACATTTTTAAAAAATACATGTATATTATACATAAGCGTCAAGCTAATACAAATCAATAAACAAAAGATAAAAAAGTAGGCTTCTAAATTCTGCTCCTATTACCTAATTCTATGTTAATTTATATTAATAATACATTCTCAGAGTTTGATAAATTTGGAAGAGTTACTACTGATAACCTTGTTACACTTTCTGAATTCTGAACACCAATGAACTTTCTATCAAGTTCTAAATCAAAGTAAGTATGATACACTGATCAATGAAATTCTGATTTTACACTGAAGCTATCTAAATATATTTTAGAATTTCTTATTCAAGGTCTAATTCTAGAGAAAATCTCAGGTCTTTCTATGACTATTAAGGCTTTTCCAAGAAAGATGGAGCACTGATTGGATGGGTGTTGTCAGTAATGACCTTTATATGAGAAGAGTGTGATTTTTACCAGCATAAGTCCTACATGATTGTGAAAAATCAGACCCACGCAGACATAAGTAATAGTTGATTTGGATTCTGTGTCCCTTTAATGCAAGCTATTTCTATTATTATTGTATGTGTGATGCCGAACACAATGTCTGACATAGATAGATACTTGTGTTTTAGTGAATGGATGAATACATATCTTCCCTCCTGTGGGAGAGAAAAATCTGAAGAAACATTAACATAACTGACGACTTGACATAGGAACCAGTTTGGTAACTTTACTCAAAGGTTAATTCTGATGTTAACAAAACATGTGATCTGAGATTAGTCGCCTTACCTGTCTAAAGATTTTTCCTCTGAAAACCCAGTGCATAGGTTGCAGTAGATGATTGCAGTATTCCTTCCAGTTTCAAGAATCTAAAGGATCCTAACTAGGATTGAGAAGCGGCAAGATGATCACACAAAATGCTAGAGCTCAATGTTAGTAGACAGAAATATGCCACAAGGACACATGCACCATGCACTCAGCCTGGACCTCAGACAACCAACCACAGCACCATTGTTTAGGTCTGTTTAGTAAGTGGCAAGGGTAATGTGGAACCTCCCGTGGACCACAGCCGCATCAGTGTTTAAAAGCATTCTAGCAACCAGCCTCAAAATCAGCAACTGACTTGAAACCTCAGGGCTATTTCCACATGAATGCGGTGACAAGGATTTCGTGAGTTGTTAAGGTTTCTTCATTACCCACACATGGTTTCAAATATTATTGATTGTGCCCTCCAATGACATATTCAAAAAACAAAATAGGTTTGTATCTTAAGGCTATATTATTATGAGAATTAATTCATAAAATTATAAAGCTAAAAAAGACCTATTTTCAATATTTGCTGTTGTTTAAATGAATATTTCTTTCCTTCTGTAAATATATCAAATGGAAGTCAAAGAAATCCTAAAACAGTTAAATTAATCTTCCTTTTTCTTTTCTTTTTTTTTTTTTTTTTTTTTTTTTTTTTTTTTTTTTTTTTTTTTTTTTTTTTTTTTTTTTTTTTTTTTTTTTTTTTTTTTTTTTTTTTTTGGTGTGGAACCAGGGATTGAACTCAGGACCTTGCACTTGCCAGGCAAACACTTATTATACTGAGCTATCTCTCTGACCCCTAAGTCCCATCAATTGGGTTTCTTAACACACTATGTCTATACTAAAAAATTTATAAATTTTGAAGAGAAAGTGAAACTAAGTAAAAAGAAAACAGGGATTAATTTGCTTGAAAACAGCTTTACTTTTCAGATTTAGCTAGATGGTTCGTCACTCCGTGTTTTCTTTTCATGTTATATACCTTGCAAATGGTGTAACAATAATTGCCATATTCTACTGGAAATTCTATCTGTCTGTCTCTGTTCTCTTTCTCCCTCTGTCTCTGTCCCCTCCCTCTCTCTTCCTCCTCCCTTCCTCTCCCCCATTCATCCTCTTCCCCTCCTCTATCTTCTTGTCCTGTGTCTGCTGCTGCCTGGAACTTCTCCATCTGCAAAGGCACAGTGAGAAACTTAGCAGTCCTTAGAAAGACAGTTAAAGAAATCCCCAGCAGCCTAACTCTTAGGCAGCTCCACTTCCTAACCTAATTGAGACTCACATGGTTTGCCCAAGGTTGTTCATATAAACCCTTTTCTAACTTGTGAATCTCAGGTGCAGCATATGAATTATTATCTACCATAAAATTCCTGGCATCACACACCCAAAATGAGTTTTCAGAAATTAAATCACATATTTATTTGATCTAGTGTGGGCAAATTTTGGTCCTAATTGGGAATTATGTACAAAATTTTCACTGACTGATACTTAAAAGATTCTTGTGTTATTTTAGGCTAGAGAGAAGAATGACTGGATATACTTTGTTCCATTATTTATGTCATTGTAGTATTTTCCTAGAATTCTGTAGTTTGATGAGCTTATTTAGCTTGGCATTAATAACTGATCAAAATGAAATTATTGCAGGCTATAAGAACAAACTTGAACTGTAACTCTAGCTGTTCTCTCTTCACTAATAGCTTAGTGTACACACTTCTTTTTATAAAAGGAAACATTTTGAGAAATAACACTATTTCCTAGAAAATTAGTTTTATACCCTCCCATTTACTTAGAATCCATTAAAATGTCATAGTAATTCAAAACCTAAGAATCAGTTTTGTTTCAGATACAAAATCTCACTGTACAATTCAGCTGAGGCCAGACTCAAACTCTTGGAGATCCTCCTGCCTCAGCCTCGGGAATGAGAGAACCACAGCCACTGGAATGAGAGGAACACAGCCGCCATGCCTAGAAGGAATTAACAGTTTAAAGCCCAAATTTGGACTAGAATTTTATTTACTTCACTGGTGCTCATAAAAACTACGTCATTGGGCCGGCCTCATAGCTCAGCAGACTAAAGCACCTGCTCAGGCAGAGCACAGTGGCCCGGACTTGATTCCCATGGACCTTGCTGGCCCCACCTGTGGAATGCACATGGCGATTGAGATTGGGTGTGGTGGCACATGCCTATAATCTTAACGCTTGGGAAGCTGAAAACAGGAGTATCACTACAAGTCTGATCTACGTAGTGAGATCCTGTAGATCCTGTAGACCCTGTCCTAACACAGGAAAAAAAAGAAAAAAAAACCTACCTCCTTTAATGCACTGATCATTTTCACTGGATTAGAAAAGCCAATAAATATAATTTCATATGGGACAGACAATTTTATCTCATTTCATTTGAATACTCATATTATTTCAGTTTCAGAGGTGAATATTTACCTATTTACCTCTCAAACTGAAATGTGACTGAATTATTACACATATATGTTTTGAGATATGAAATGAAACATTTATTATAAATCTTTAACCCTTTCTTCTTGACAAGTATTTAAATGTATATGTTGTGTCTATTTGAACATTGGTTTATATCAAAGCATCTCTGCTCTGTCAAATTTCTGTAGACAGTTTTTATATCAGTTAGGTCTTTATTAATCACATCTTTATGCTTTCTGAAAATAAAGCTTTACATTTTATTTTATGGACACTATTTCACTGAAACTAATAACAGTGAAGGTTGTATATAACAAGTCATCTCTCTGCTACTCTAGCTTGTGTCTTATTAACTAGGTCCCCGTGTTTACTGTACTATTTTCTAGTGCTGTTTTAAGTCTTGTATTATTCATGATTGGTGATTTGATTGATGATTACTTTTAAAATCTCTTGTTATGCTTTACTGTTCTGTCATGATTTTTTTCCATTCAAGGAAGAAAAATCACTCAACCATGTGCTCTGAAAGAGACCATGTTTCTTCCCTCTGCCTAAGTCAACTTAATAAGCTCATTAATAGGCAGCACTACATATTAAATACAGATTTTATAGGACTTCTCTTATTTAGAACATAGTAACTAATGGGGTTTTCTTCTCTGTCTTCATGGCTTTTGCTTTTTCCTAGCCAAATGGACCCTAGGCCTATGGTTCATCCTCTAGAAGAAGGTGAGTCGCTGTGTAGGATCCATAAAGGACAAACCTTGGGCGGTCATAGTGCTCTGGGTTATTTCAGACTGTACTATGGAGGTGGAGGGCTAGCAGTGGCAACGATACAGCACAGACAGAGTCTGGGTCTCTTTCCCATGGTTTATGAAAGACACTCCTTGGCAACACTTAAGTAGACACCAATGTGTAATAGTTAACCTCTTGGTTGACTGCATGGGTACACATAGGAAAGACGTCTATGTACTTGGTCCCACTGAAAAAGGACTTTTTAGAATAGAGAGACTGAGCATCTATGGAAAAGAAGCACAGTACTCAATTTTTTCTCTCTGGTTCCTTGAACTTCCATTCCAAAGTTTATGAATTTGGATGTAAAGTGAAGTAGAAAGTAAATCTTCTTTTCTCCTTTATGATACATTTTATTATTGTGAAACTATAAAAACCCTACAGAAAATTATATATGTAACAGCTATTTTAAAAAACACAAATTTCTAAGTGTGAAAAGATAGATGTTTTAAATGATTTGGTTTAGAAGAGACAGTAAACTGCATTTTTTATTTCGGAAACACTTTACCTAAAAGACATTTTTATAAGAAGCAAGTATGAAAAGGTGAATTTCACAGATTCTTGGTTATGTTCCAGAGTCACTTCTGTGTTCTTTGATTCACTTTCATTAAATAATTTCATTGAAACATCTAAAGAATTCGGAATAGTTTCACTCTCATAGACAGGTAGTTTATAGAGCTGGTGTGCACCTATATATGTCTCAACTAATAAAGTGCAAAAAGTGTTGAAAATCTTTTTCCCTACTTTTTAATTATCCTATTGCATTTTTTTTTCCTTTTTAAGCTCCCCTTCCACTCATCTCATGTTTTAAGATAGTGCACGGAAAACATCTTAAAGAAGATGTTAGAGAAGCATGATTGACATAATATGAAAAGTCAGCCTTGCACTACTAAAAATGTGCTCTTCGTTTCCACAATCTTTTGTGAATGCTAACTGAAACGCTGGATTCTTGGAGGACGAGGTTAGAAGTTAGATAGTCACACAAACAAGTCCCCTTCTACCCCAACTGATTCCTTTTGATGCATTAGAGTGGCTTTGGAAAGTTCCTAAGCCACCAGGGCACTATATGGAGAAGGAAAACAAAGCAACAATAAACCCACCTCAAAATCTGTTTAAAATGGCTCGAGGTGCCCTTTAAAGACAGAAGCCCGCAGCAGAGCACGCTGCCAATTCCTTGCTTTACTGCTCCCTGCTTGGAGATCTCATTCTCCTCGCACCTTCCCTTCCTAGCAAGCGGTCAGGGACTTTGGGGGCTGTTTGGGGTTTTCTTTCTGCTGAGTCACTGGATTTTAGGTCTCTGTCCCCAGGTGCTGCTCGGCATAAAAGTTAAGAGTGCAGCTCCCGAAAGACTGCGATTCGGTGTGGAGCTCAGCAAACCCTTCCCTGAGTGAAGGAAGCGCGGGTACTGGGCTCGCTTTCCCTCCCCAGGCGGCTTCCGAGGAGAGCAGCAACCAGACCGAGCCGCAGCGCCGAGAGCGGCGGGCGGCGCGGAGCTCGGACCCGCCGGCTGCGGGCGCGGCGCGTCGGGGGCGCTGGCGGGTCTGCGGGTGGCAGGAGTCTCCCAGGCTGCGGGGACCTCAGTCTCTCGGAGCCAGCTCGGAGTCACTTTTCCTTCCAGGAGACTAACGGAACGAGCCTGTGGCGTTCTCCGTCCGCGGCGGCCTTTTCCTGCGGTGCTAAGCGCCTCTCACTAAGTCCTCGCAGTGATTTGTGCGCCGGGCGCAGGGTGTGCGCGGCCGCGGCGATTAATCAGTGGGTCCCCAGCGCTGGCGTCCCCGCGCCCCACTCGCGTGATGTAAGAGCAGACGCACCCTGCATTGAGAAGTCAGGACACTCGCGCCGCCCGCGCTCACTCGCTCCGCACGCGCCTCCGTGCGCCTTCCGCGTCCTGCTCGGAGCAGGGGGAGGCGGGCTCGCCGGACTCGGAGCTCGAGAAGCCCGGTGACATCTGTACATGACGCCGCTGCGCTCCGGGCTCCCAGCCCCGGCTGCCGCTGCCGCCGCCGGGCCGAAGGCGCCGCCGCGCAATCTGCAGCGCGGGCTCCCGCACCGGGCGGCCGCGATGTCCGAGTTTCTCCTCGCCCTCCTCACGCTCTCGGGATTATTGCCTGTCGCCGGGGTGCTGACCATGGGAGCCGACCGAGGTAAGCGCGTACCCCTCTCTGCCTCCCTTGCCCGCTCTTTCCCCCGTCTGTCCTGGTGGGCGACGCAGGCAGACAAGTGAGTGTGAAACTTCAGGCACGGCAGCCTGGCACCCGGATTCAGGGCCCCGGGTGCTGGCATCGTCCTGAGGAGCGGGACAGGGGTCTGAGCCGGGGCCACGGTGCCCGAACCCCGCGGTGCTTGCCTGCGACTACTGACCGCTCCGGATTTTGCGCCCTCCGGGAGCCTTTGCACTTGAGGGTGCGCGTCCACCCGCGCCTCAGAAGCGCTGCAGACGTTGGGATCCGAATCCGCGGCTCCCGTCCTCCCTCGGGGTGGCTCTCAGCTGCGAGCTTTTGTGGGCCCCGTATGTCTTTATTAAGCGTGTCTGCACTCCACTTAGCCTCCCGGGTTAACAACCTTAGCTACTGCTTTCAGGATCCAGGGAAAGGTGAAAGTCCCCCGGACCCTTTCTCCTTGTCGCCCCTTCCCGGGGCGCGCTCCGGCGAGCTTTTCGTCCCCAGTGCAGAGGCGGCTGGGGCGCGCGCACCTGCCTGAACTTGACTTTTGTTTTATTCCGAAGGGCTGCGGTCCAGTTCGGTGGTACCTACCGCCTCTGGCTCCGCGCCCCAGAGCGCCTTGCTCCGGCTGGAGCTTTGCTCTTGCTGTTTCTTCAAGTAGCTGATGAATGGCAGAAGTTTAGAGGAGAAAGGGTCCGTCTGGGAGGCAGAGGAGGGAGAAGGTGGGAATGAGATTAAACTGGCATTCTGTAAACTTTTGATCTGGAAAACCAGGAATTCTCTGTAAATTTGATAATCTTTGTCAACAAATGTATAACTGCAAGGAAAGAAAAGAAAATAGTGGATGATTATTGAGACCAGGCTTGGAATAGTTAACTGCTTAAAGTAAAACCAGAAGAATCATAAATCTACTTTTTATACATAGAATGAGCTCATGTTGACTGATAATATTCATCTTTTTATTGTAATTAGGAAAAAAGAGATAACATAAAGAAAGAAAAAATACACCGATGTCAATGCCAACCAAACAGACAAAATGTTGCATTGACAATTTACTGACTGTGTTTATATGATGCAAACTATGAACTTACTAAAAATTACTTCATTATAGAAAATAATATGAGACTGGAATGTATTGTTTCTATTTAACCTGCCGTTGGCAACCAGATCGCAGTCTTTATAGCATCCCCACGCGTATCATTTTCTTTGCCAGTGGTGGGACTAATATGAGTTCCTTTAGAAAATCTCACAATTAGTGGCAGTAGTCTTTTAAACATACCATTGCAACCTACTCCTATAGCTCCTGAGCTTGTTTAAACTGCCTTGAAGTTGGCATGGAGTATTTGAAAGCTATGGTGATGAAACGGAAGTCCATAGCTCTAACTTGAAATGATGATGTCTTTGATCTGGAACAAATGGCTCTCAACCTTTCTTAAGAAGAACGTTTAAAGTTCGACTACAGCATATGAACAGAACAGAGCTCTCAGCCCAGTGTGGGAGCAAAATATGACTCAGGCAGCCTACTGCTGTTGGGCTCTTTCTGATGGAGTTCCCAGTCTCCAGAATTTGACCTCCTAAGGACCTAACTCCTCTGGGCTTTTGGATGTGCTTAGGTGGTTAGTGCAGCTGTTACCACCATGACTGAAATGAATGCACTCCGGTAACTTTGCACATAGCAAAGAATTAAATGTATAAACACTCAAGTTTGTGGGAGAGAAGAAAGCAAAGCCACCCAAAGGATTACATTATTTCCATTTTTACCTCCGTGAAAGAAACATCCAATATGTAAATAAGTCACGTGGGAAAATAATTGTTTTCATCATTTATTCATTGTTCACTTTGTTTTTGGGGAAAAAAGTCATTACAAGAAGCACTTTAGCAGATAAAAGAACTAAAAGTAGCTCTAGATAAACCATCAGTCTGGTACTACTGTATAAGTATATTGAAGCTAACTTTCAAAATTTAGAGCATGATTCAAATTGCCACAGCCAGCTATCGAAAATGAAAAGTGTGAGCCCCATATTTTAGGGGGAAGCAAGGGTAGAAACCTTGTTGAAAGTTAGTGAAAAAAATCACTTCTGCATTATGGCAAACTTCCCCCATTGAACTGCTGAAACAGAAGATATGGGAATATAAACTCAAACAAGAGGTTAATGAGATGTAACTTTCAGCATAAGCTTCTGTCAGTTGTCTTTGAAAATCAGACTAGTCTTGTGAAAACACCAGTTGTTTTGTAAGAGTTAGCTTTATGTCAAAAAAATGTGAAATCACTTTTAGGTTCTCCAAATACATATTTGATAATGAGTAGCTTCTTAAACTGTGGAGAGTAGATAGGGCATGTTTATTTTACCATCTATGTATTCTGTCTTGCTTTATAAGATAGTAAGGATAAGCTCAAATATTTTATTAAATAGAGAGACTGGAAAATAACCTGGATGTTTAGTGAGTTCAATTGATACACCTTTACTTATATTTTAATTATGTATTATTATTTTCTAAAATTATATTGACTATTGATACAGAGTCAAGCTAAGGTAGATTTTAGTTCTTATTAGATTCCATCACATCAGAAATAAAAAAGATTTTTGTAACTGAAAAGTCAAAAGTGGAGGATGAATCAGATTTACCTTAGAATCAACTAATTTGTCGTATAAAAATGTCATATCATATCAAAGTGTTGCTTAATAAAGATTAAGACTTAAAAAGGAAATAAGTTTCAATTGTCAAGATTTCTGAAAATTAGAAAGATTGATAAACCTAAAGTTAGTCTGTTTTCAATTCTTGAATCTCATAAATTATGGAGAAATATTCCCAAAGAAAGTTCATGCTGTTATTATTGTTCTAGTATGTCTGTGTATAAATCTACCTACAAATGACAACCATGTGTATCAGAATTTAATCTTTTTCCCTTTAAAGAATGTTTAAAGGGATGTTTCTTTATATTCAACAATATTTCGTTATTTTTGTTTCAAGGAAGTCTCTGATCTTTGAATTTTCTTCTTCCCCCACCTCTATCAATCTCAGACTGAAACTGGCTAGTAAAGAAAATTTTTGGTGGAAAAATAAACAAAAACTTAAATATGTTAAAGGAAAAAGAAAAATATCAATACCTACAATTGATTAAGAGTGGAAACATGTAGAGAAAAAGTAAAAAATAAAAATTTCTAAAGGGCTAAATTCCAATTAGTATTTTTGAAGGCATTAAAGTCTGCTTTTATAAAACAATAAAAACAGCATAAGTATTTTTTTTCTTTTTAATTTCATAGTATGTATCCTATGATAATATTTTCAGTATAATAATAATTTCAAAAACTTCCATCTTCATGACTGTGGACCTATTAAACTACAAAGAAAGAAATAATACATGAGAATATTGCAGAAAACTTAAATGTTAACTTGTCTACAGAAATTAGGATAGGAGTCTATTTTTTAATTTAAATGAATATTCTTAAGGTGATGGCTTTAAGTGATATTATTAATGGTGATATTACTAATGCATTCTTAGGAATAAAATGACACTTTCTAAATACTACTTATAATTTGTGGTGGAATACATAGGCAGTTTAGTTTCAAGTTTATGGGTTCTAGGACATTATGTTCTTGCTAGTTACATTGTCTATTTAAGATAAGCTCCATTTAAACCCACCTAACATGGGCATGTTTGGGTCTTCTATGAGGATTACCATGTTGATCTAACCATGCATCTTCTCACAGTGTAGTACATTATTATTATCCATTTTTATGTTTTTGCTCTTAATTTTTTCATCTTATATGAAATGTAACCACTATCTCCAAGTCTTTAATCACTTCCTGGTTATAGACATTCTGTATAATAAAAAGTATCAATTATGCATAGAGATAGATTTCCTTATCATTTGTGGCTTCTGTCAACAGGTCTTAGACAAATGAAACACTTATCCTCATTCTAGATAAATCCAGTCAAAGAAAGTAGAATTAATTTACTAAAAGTAACTCATTCTTGTAGCAACATGATAATATTAGTCAAAATATTGTAGCATGAAAGGGAGCCCACCTACATTTGTTGTTGTTGTTTGAATGTACTTACTTGTTGCAGCATCTCACTACACAGCTAGGACTCCTAGTGATCCTCCTTTTCAGCCTCCCTAAAGCTGGGATTACAGGTGTTTACCACCATACCTGGACTCTGGCCAGCTCAGGCGCCCTGGGGATGGGGCTGGTGTGGCACGTAGTGCCCACAGATGGGTCCCTGTGCTGGTCAAAGCTTGTCTAAGCAGGCGCTGTAGTCCACTGAGCTATCTCGCTGGCCCCCACGTACATTTCCATGGCCTCCAAAAAGGCTACCTTGGCATACATAACTCTGAAAGTGCACTATAGCCTGAAAATTGGAAATAATATTTTATTAATAAAACCTTGATTTCTGAAAAGATAAAACTTGTCTGTTTTTATGATTGTTGCTGCCCTGAAAAAGAAAAACTGAAGTGAAACTTTTAAAACATTTGCGAGCTCCAGCATGAAAAGTTCTAATGATGCCTGCTATGGCAAATAATTTAGAATGAGTAACATAAGCTGTCAGTGGAGAAAATAAAGGTCACATTGTATTTGACTTTGCTAGGCTGTGATGATGGTACCCTAAATAGTTATAATTTTAAGCAATAGTTTTGGCAGTCAGAGAGCTGAAGAGAAATAAAGCCAAACCGTGAAAACTTCACAGTGAGTTAGTTAGTCAGAAGACAGCGTTGGGTTTGTGGAAACTCTATTAGAAAATGGCCATTGAGATGAACTAGGATGGTGTGAACCCTGTGCTCATGTTTCCTGAAGAAGACATTGCTTCCCAAGAAAATGACACAAAAGCCATTCACAGTACTGCCCTAAGAAAGCAAGGAACAAGTTCAAGGTTTTATTTGGGTAAAGAAGGGAGAAGTTAATGGAACCAGGCACTTTTTATCTTTCTCTGTGGAGCTGAGTAACGTGAATTATAATTCTTACATTGTACAACAAATAATTGAGTAGAGGTATAGAATAAAATTACAATTTAGCTACAAGAAATCAAAGTCCTATTGGACTTTTACAAATGTTTTTTTCTTAACTTTGGAAGGAGATATTTAAAACTAACTTCCTGAAAAGAAATTAATATTTCAATATTAATTATTATACAAGATAAGTATATTTCTTGAAATCAATTTCAGTTGTTCAAAGTTGCTTCTTGACTAAATTTCATTTGTGACACGTATATTTAACTCAATTGCCTCTGAAAAATGCATTTAAAATAAAATTAGATTTTTTTTTCTGGCTTTTCTGTGTTTTCTCAGTTAAATAATGTGTTCATTTCCCTAAGTACCTTGGAACCCTTTACGGAGAGAAAGAGAACTGAGGGCAGAGGAGACTCTGAGGGCAGAGGAGACTCTGAGGGCAGAGGAGACTCTGCCCCCCGGCAGAACAAGTAAGCTTAGTCTTCCCAGTCATATACGCCTTTTACTAGTAGAGACTTCTTTCCTCTTCTTTTCTTGGCGGATCTAGGAATCGAACTCAGGCCGTTGTGCTTGCCAGGGAAGTGCTTTTTCTACTGAGCCAGGTCCCTGGCCCTGAGACTTCTTTTCTCTAAGCTATCTTCATGATTGTGGATGTATTTTCTCCTCATAAATGATATGTTGGCTACTTCCCACTCCACCCCCCCACACAGTTGTGAAGCCAAGTAAAAAAATCCATGCATGTTTTATTGCTGTATTCTGAATTCAGTGATATGATAATGTGGTTTTATGCTCTCTCTCTCTCTCTCTGTCTGTCTCTCTGTCTGTTTCTCTGTCTTATCTCTTCAAGTTTCTCCTGTCTTCTCAGTGGGATTCTCTTTATATAAAACTTCTTATATTGCCTGACCTTCCTGCATAAAATAATTCATAAAACTGATTAGTGTGTAAAAGAATTAAAAATTAGACAACAATCAAAACATTCACTTTTTAAAAAGTCATATCACATTATCAATGTTTAGAAATTGTTTCTCAAATATTCCCAAATAGCTATTAATATATAACATTTCTGCCAATTGCCTTCACTTATAGAAACAGAGATCACTAATCTCAACATATTGTTGCTATAGGTGCTTTTGTTTAATTTTATTGATCTGAAATATGAGATTGAATATTTATGATTCTATGAAAGTTTCTATGTGGATAATATTCTACCAATACTCTTTACAGAAGACAATATACCTTACTTTAAGGAAGTACATTTTCATGTGTGATTTCTTCTAACTTTAAGTAAGAAAGAAAGAAAAATAACTTGTAGAGGTAGACAGAGCATGTTTCCTTGGTAAGATCCCAGAATTACATTTCATCTCACAGTGCATTCTTGTTAACAGTCAGACATCTCTTCCTGAGTTGCATGCACCTCATTGTCCTGACTGGCTTTGCCTTGAGACCAAAGACAGGTATTGTTGGTACACGACCTCATTTTAGTCAAAAGAATGTGTTTCTTCTTTAGGCAAGATCAAGGCACTACAGATCACCTCTTGTTTTATTCTTACTATCAATAGGACTTTCCTTCCTAACTTTTCCACATCACATTGACATCCTTCAAGACTTCCAAGACAGCTTAACTTTAAAAATACGAATATATAATTCCTTAAGAATTTCTCTACCGCTGCGTTTTTCTTTAATGACAGTTTGTCTCCTTAGCTTTTTCTTCTTAAAATGAGAAAAGAGAATAAAACTGGGGGTGGGGGAGCAGAGACAAAGAAATGAAACTTAGCTGTGATTGCTTTAAGGAACACTGAGGTATTTTAAGGTATTTGTGAGAAAGAAAAGCCTTAGGCATAATGCCCATAACAAAAACTGTGTTTAGAATGGTCTGTTTTCTTTAGAAATTATGATATATAAGGAAAGGTGGGACAAAGATGCAAAGAGAACTTTGACATTTATTGAATATATTTGCTTCTGCATACACAGACCAAGTAATGGAAGCAATTGGGAATCTCACACTTTTGTTAAGATGTATGTTCCAGAAGTTTAAATATTGTTTTTAGATTATCTAAGATTTGTGTGCATTTCCAACATTTTTAATGGTATAGTTTATTGGCACAAAAATGCTAAAATAGCAAATATTCTATATTAAAATATTCTACTTTATTCGATGCTGTTAATTTTTAAAACATTTGCTCATGACTAAGCTCCAAATGTATAGAGAGGGCACTGAAAGCTCAAGGGTGAGATTCTTGGCTCATCAGGGGAAAATGTTCAGTCTGGCCCACTGTGCATCCGTTTTTTGGAGAATTTTACTAAAAATAAGATTTTCATGTAAAATGGTTGAGAATTTAAGCATTCTTCTTGAACCTATGACTTCCTCCAATTGTAACACTAAGGCTAATAGTTCACCAACACCGTGTTGAGTCTTCTCATATAACGTTATGCTAATCTTTTAAAGATAAAATATGATTTTCTCCAAAATTCAGTGTCATGTGCATGTCCATTGTCCACAATAAATGTAATTATTATGTATTTCAAATATGTACTAATAAAAACTATATAAAATTTAAAACTTATTAAACATTTCCCTTTGTCATCATCTTGCATTCTATCCTGTAGCTCCTCTCCCTGCTAAGATGTTTTCTTCCTATTTTCATTTCCTAATGATCTTGCCAAATGCCTTGAAATTAATTCTGACAGTGAAAGAGCCAATATCTTAGCACATTTTCAGCTCCCCTCGCTGTTCTCATTGCTGGCAGAACATAAGGTAATGAAGATGTGATTTTCTCCTTACGTGTGTTTTAGTCTGGGTACCTAGTGAAAACATCACCTGAACGTTAGCAAATACTGCAGAAGCACATGCTGAGTAAAGAAATTCACAGGGTCCCTACACCTTCCACGAGTGCACAAAATCATGATATTTGTGAAAACACGTTGCATCGTATATGACACTGCATAGGCACCTTGATTTATTAATCATGCCATCAACTTAATATGACTGCCTATGCTAATGGCAAGATCCCTTGCATTTTGCAAGATGCATTAATTTTTTTCCAGGTTTCCTTTTTTCTGCTAAAATCATCCTCCTCTGAATTCATGTGATTAAGTGGTCATTCATTTTTTGACTCTTTCAACATAGTCAACATAACTTTTAACAGGGATAAGTGCTGTTCTAGGTGCTGAAAAGAAAGCAAGTAGAGACATCAGACAATGCAACTGGACTGATGAGAGACTCGGCATGGGAGAAGACAGACAAGTAAACAACTAAGTGAATATTTATACTAAGAAGAAAAATGATATGATGTGGATTAGGAAAACACTGTGGGAAGGTCAAAATACAGATGCTTTTTTTAGTATGGTGACTTCCGTGAAGAGAGGGGATAATTCATAGATGGTGCTTTCCTCAGAGGAAGTTATGAATTTATCATTTTCTTCAGAAAAGACAGCAAGCCTAAGTGTCTGAAGTAAACTGTATGTGTGTATCAGAGACAAAGCATGGGGAAATCCATATTTACGATAAAGTCAACTTGGTCAGCTAGGACCATGCAGGTTTGTAGGATGTGTGGGTTCGATTCTGACAACAATGAATAAAAGTAGGATGTATATATGAAAGTAGCATGCTTAATCAGTGGTGAGAATAGAACTCTCTGTGTGTTGCTGGGGAACTGAACCCAGCACCACCCACATGGCCTGGTAAACACTCTAGTACCAAGCACTAGCCCCAGCCCTTTTAATTTTGTGACAGGATATCACTGATTTTTTTCCTGTCTGACTTCAGGCTTACTATTATCCTGCCCTGTCTGCTAAGCATCTGGCATCACCAATGTGCTACCATACTTGACTGTGCTGTTTTGAAAGAAATGATGCTTGGTGCTAAAAGGAAAACATGAAAACACCTATTGGATCTAGGTAAGGGGTTATTGTGATCATTCTGGAGAAGCTGTGCTGGCTTGGGTAAAAGAGTAGAGAAGAAATCCACATGTCTGGTTTTGGAATATTTCTGCAGACATTTCTGAACACAGGAGTATTTTATGAGGACACACCATTTACTGTGTCATGGTTTGGATCTAGATTTTCCCTCAATGGCTGTACAGACAGATTTGAGGATGTGATTGAATTATGGGGTTGTTATACTTGTTAGGGGAGGAGGTCTGGTCAGAAGAGGGGGATCACCCCAGCCATGACTGGAAGTCCCTGTGCGCCTCCTCTGTTCCTCCCTTTTCTCTATCTTCCTGGCCACCATGACGTGTGTAGATTTCTTCTACGCCCAGCCCTCGCCCATGCTCCTTTCTGTGTTCACAGCTGCCCAGAATGGACACGCACTTCTGAGCCCAACACTCTCCTGTATGTTGTGAGTGTTGGGAACTTCATCTCATCAAAGAGAAAAGTGACAAGGCAGGTGTGTAAAACATTCTATAAAGCTTCAAAATGGAGCTCTGTTCTAGCATGATAAACAGAAATATGTAATTAGGTTATTTTCGAATTTGTATCATCTCATTAATTCACTCAAAGTGTGTTTTGCACTGTGAGGCTTGCTCGAGTCACATGTGGGCTTTGCTTCCCTTCACATTTCTAAATCACTGAGAGCGTTTCACTAGTCCATTTATCCATGTGACAGGTATAGATCCCACATTTGAAATTAGTAGAATCTCACACTAAAAATAGTTATGAGATTTAGTTAAAATAATATATTTAAGAGCATTCTGAGGATCAGTGAACATTCAGCAATTAGTTTGCTGATTTATTTTTATCAATGTAATCCAGAGTAACAACTAGAAAAGCAGAAATTGGCCTATAGAGACTCATTTGTGTTTTCTTTTGGAGACAATTCTCAGTTTCTTAAAGAAAAAGCTTGGCCCCAAATCCTTGACATGATTGAGAAGAATTTGTACTGACAGTCAAGTTCCTGGTTATGAATATGCGATTAGGTTAGAAAACGGAGGAAATTGAGCACCAGCCGCTCGCTTGCTGTGCTCATCACACTCCTGGAAATTCTGAGAGAAGTATAGGAAAGAGGTTGGAGCTGCCACAAAGAGGGAGAAAATCAATAGTCAGGAAACTGCGAACGAAGAATTTGAGGCCTGCGAGGTATTTCCTCTTGGCCAGTCAGAGCCCTTGAACTGTTCTGCTATATTTGTCCATTGTGCAAGTGTTGGAATACTGCACAGGTCCCGGTGCTACACTTGGGACTGAGAAAACTACACTAGAACCAGGACAAGCAATATAAGCACTCGTTTAGGGATAGTGCAAATCTCGAATTTCAGGGCAAGCTTGACTCACACTTATGGTGACGTAATAGTTTTCTATCTTTTGTTGGACTTTTAAAGGAAGGAAAATGTGAAAGTAAGGGAAAGGGAAAGGAGAACAGTTGTATGAACATGATGAGAAAGGAAAACTGGCACCAGCTAGAGTCTATGTGAGAGAACAGGGCAGTGTTTGAAGGCAACACTTCACATCAAGCTGATGGAGTTCGCTGATGTCCTAAGTTATTTGAAAATTGGCTTGAGAGTTGTTACTTGCAATTATTTCATTGTTTCCTTTTTGTTCTTTCTGCTATTCTTTACCTTATCTGAAAGAAATGCAGTTTAACTTTAAAACTTGATATTAAAATCTATGATATGTAGTACCTGCTTGGGCAGAGCACAGCTGTCAGGATTCGATCTCTGACATGCAGTGCCAGCCCTACCCCTAGGGGGCGCCAAGATGGCTATTGAGACTGGGTATGGTGGCCCCCACCTGTAATCCCAGCGCTTGGGAGGCTGAAAACAGGAGGATCACTATGAGTCTAGTCTGTGTAATGAGACCCTTTAGACCCTGTACTAAATACAGAAAATAAACAAATAAAATCTAATTCTGTAGTGCTTCTAGAGTGCCAGCTTGGTTCCCATATTATTTTATTCAGTTTCTGTTTACATTTATAAAATATCCAAAGAGAGCACTGCGGAGGCAGCTTCTCGTGAGTACTCAGCTCCTTAAAACACTATTTACTTGATGTTGGGGGACCAAGAACATTATAAAGGAATTCTTACCTCTTTCAGACAAATTACCTTGGAAATTTTACTTAATAATGATTGGTGATATACAAAAAAGATGAGTTGCATTTTAATTTTCTAGCATGTGGTGTCCTTAGATTTAAGGACAGACATACACCAAAATGAAAGAATGCAGTTGACATTTGTGTAACTTTAAGTTCGGTCCTTTTTTCTTTCATGTTGTCAAACCCTCTTTAATATTTGTCCCAAAATTTCAGTTCTCAAATCTAAATTATGCTTTAAATATGTTAAATAAGAACTACTGACCAAATTTGTATTAAATCTTAAAGTGAATGAGCAAAATGAAATTCGAGGCTGGGAAACTGCATTAATACTCAGTTTGGGGCTCATTATAAATTTGTGTGCTGTGTACTTTAGTAGAAGGAGGCCAAAAAAGTTGGGAAATGAATGAATGTGAGTAACTGAAAAGAACGTGGAAGGGAAGGGCTACTGGGTAATTGGGAGCAAAAGGTACTACCTATGCTTCATGACTAGAACTCTGCTCCTGTCACCTGGACATCTCCTGAAGGACATATTGCTTTCATGAGGAAGGGATTATGGGAAGAGGTTCAAAGTGAGTATAAGGAATCTATTTACATTGTAGATAAAATAAAAGTATAATTACTTACTAAATGATCAAAATAAAAGGTATTCAGAAAGAAACAGTCTAATCTCTTAGAATATAATTTAAATTTACTGCACAGAGTCAAGAAATATAAATGATACATATTCTGATATTGTTTAACTAGCAAACTACCTTTACTTTATTTTAACTCAATTTTATTTTATTTTTGAGACAGGGTCTTGCTACTCAGTTTGGGCTCACTTTGTGCTCATTTTGTAGCCCATGGGCTGGTCTCAAATTCAAAGAGATCCTCCTGGGTCAACCTCCCAAGTGCTGGGATTATAGGCATGCATCACCATGCCTGGTTCCACAAGTTACCTTTAAAATCTAACAAGAGGAAGAAAATAATTTAAATCAAATAAGCTTTCTTGGAATTCACCAGGATTTAGAGGTAAATGCCAAAGGAGATTAGTGAAACACTTTTCCATGTGAAATACTGCTGCTGTAGCTATATCTCCATGCTGCAAACCCATGTTTAAGCATCATTATGTAAGTGAGATTTGAGCTCAATCTATAAACACAGTAACATTTCCTTAAAAAGCAAGAAGTCATAGAAATGAATCTGAAGTAGCGATCTTGCCCTTTTTGCTCTCTTCTACAGGCAAAAGAAAATGATTGGCAACATTCCTTCCACAATTTCACTGAGGAAAATAAAGTTGGCTGTAGCCTCTGAGATTCGTAGACACAGAGGGAAAAGGCTGCTTAAATTTTCTTGCTTATCATGAGAAGTAACAACATTCCAACCTACTTACTGACCTTTATGAATTAAAGGGCAAGATATAGGGCATGTTTCCCAAACATAAAGACATGTAGCACAGGCTAGTGAAAATGTACTGTAAGTGATATGCAAATTGAGAAAAGAAATCCTCTCTGTCCAAAAGGGCAGCCAATATTCATCTCCTCATTTTGTGTGAAAGTGGTAGCCACAGTGGCCAGACCTTGAGTAATTCAAGAGAAGACAGGAATCTGGATTTTTATATACAGTTCCCTAAATCTTGAGTGCTGATGGTCAAACCAAAACACAAAGCACAGCACAAGGCAAGTAATAATGGGGCTGCCAAAAAGAAAAGCTGATGGATTCAGCACTGAGGCATGTGAGCTATGGTGCTTGAGGCCCCTGAGTTACAATTGACAGAAGATGGGCTAAGTCCTGTGGAGAACTCATTGCACTTGTCATGTTGTACTCCAGCGATGCCACTGGGGATGTTAGCAGAATGCCTGGTTTATAAAATTTATAATTTATTTATTTTTAGGGAAGGGACTACAGGGTGTTCAGGGTCTCACTACTAGATCGCCTGTTTACAGCCTCCCAAGCATTAGGATTACAGACCTGGGCCACCACATCCAGTCTCAATTGCTGTTTCAGCATGCCCCAGGGGTGCGGCCAGTGCAGCAGCCTGAGGGATAAAATCCCTGACCCTTGCATCCTCTTAGTGGTCCTTTAATCTGCTAAGCTATTTGGCTGGCCCAGCTTGGGAATTTTGAATGCATTATTGGAAGTGTGGGATTGGGAATGTTACCAAAGATGAATTAACTTCCTTAGGATCCTGGGTCCTGGTTATCATGACTTCCTCCCCCCAGATAGGTGTGAAGCAGGATCAGGATAGACAAAGTGGGATAAGGTAGTATTAATAATGACTCATCACATTTATGATAGTAGGTCCAATTGGGACTTATGTAGGAACCTATTACTGAAGGTTATCTAAGAAACAGAATTCTTAGCAGTGCTGAGGAAATGTTAGCAGGAGGCTTCACTCAGCTTCAATATCCCAGGAATTTAGTGAAAAATATTCTGTGTGATGAATGACAGCCACATGGTTGAAAAGAATCTCCATGACAAACACTGATCATTACTGAAATGTGGAAGGAAAACAAAGAGCCGCAGACAAAAATTGCTGAGTATTGAAATGCAGATAGCAGAGGGGCTACCTTGATAGGAGACAGACTCACACACTGTCTTAGCTGCTTTTCTCTTGTTGCTGGGACAAAATACTGATGCTCAAAATCGAAGGAGAAAAGGTTTATTTAGGTCATGCTTTGTGAAGGTTTCAGTCCATACTGGGCTGGTTCCAAGTCAGTGGAACATGGCAGAGGATAGCAGCAGTTCATGGAGGTGGAAAACAGGAAAGGGTGAAGGGAGAAGCCTCTCTGCCTTCCTAATAATGTATTCAGGAACTCCCCCCACCCCCCAGGGTAGGATAGCACTCACACCCATAATCCCAGCTTTGGATCATAAAATAATCCCAGACTCTAGCCGCTGCCCCATGACTACAGGAGGTATTATGGGGATAGCCAGACACAAACCATGACACATACTGAGACACATAGGGGCATCACATTTAGGTTTGTGTTTTACCTTTGCTTTCTAAGGAATACTGTGACTGAGGTCAACTGTGTACTTTATTACCTCTGCCTTTAAATCTCTCTTTTTTTAATGTGTTTGGTACAGGATCTCACTATGCAGCTCTGACTCATAGTGATCCTCCTGCGATTACAGGCATGTGCTACCACCCCCAGTCTTGCCTTTAAATCTCATAATTGTCTTTCACATGAAAATCAGTATCTAAAAACTAATTATTAGCCGGGCGTGGTGGCGCATGCCTGTAATCCCAGCACTAGGGAGGCTGAGACAGGAGGATTGTTGTGAGTTCGAGACCAGCCTGAGCTACAAAGTGAGCTCGAGGCCAGCCTCAACTGCATAGTGAGACCCTGTCTCAAAAAGACAAAAAAAAAAAAAAAATAAAAAAAATAAAAAAATAAAAACTAATTATTTGAGCCAGGGTGCTTTATTTCACCTTTTGTTTGAAACAAATTTGAACATAACATTTTAGAAAATTGGTCCAGAGAATTCTAGCATAACCCAATACCCTTAATGTTTAAAGTAATTGCACATCCATAAGAGAAGATAAAAACAAAAAGTATCATACTACTATAATAAAAGTTATTGATTAAGGAACAAGCTTTATATAGCTTTTAACATCTTGACCATTAGGGTCCTTTTTTAAATCTCAACATTAAATCCAGATTTAATACTGCATTGTGTTGTTATCGTCTCTTAGATTCCTCCCATCCTTGACAGTTTCTCTGCTTGCCTCTTAGTATCATGCACTCCTTTGGGGACTACTGGCTAGTTCTCTGCTAGAACGCTCTGCAATTTGATTTTGCCTAGTACCTTCGTGTTCTGGGATGGGGATGATGCATTGTTGACAAGCATACCACACAAAAACCCGCACTTCTCAGTGTCACCAGGAAAGACTGTGAGGGCTAGTGAGACAGCTCAGTGGACTAAGCACCTGCTTAGGCAAGCAGAGACCAGCAGTCAATCCTAGGCATCACATGCTGCACCAACCCCACCCCCAGGAGGGCTGACCCAGCCACCCAGACTGGGTGTGGTGGCACATGCCCGTAATCCCAGCACTGGGGAAGCTGAAAGCAGGAGGATCACCACGATTCAGAGCTGCATAATGAGACAATATACCAAGTATATAAAATTAAAAACAAAAAGAAGAGCCTGTTTTGTGTCTCGCTGGAGCTGTTGGTCCTTTGGATGAAGTGATATATTTCTTATTCTTTCTACATGTGTTAAACTTTTTAAAAAAGAAATCTGTGTTAAATGCATTTTCATTAAAAGATATTTCTTCCCTAAACAACGATGGTCACATTCAGATAAGAAACATAAGCAAGTCACACAGAAATCAATTCCAAAGCCTTTGTTTGGTCCAACCTGGCAGATGATTCCATCTTGAGTGGTTGATGAGGAATTAATAGAAATTGAAATGTTAGAAGTAGTAAGCAGACTTGATCTTCCATATGTGTCTTAGTCACTGATCCTGACTGTACAGAGGGCTATATAGAAGGGTTCTGTGGTACGGTGTGGTTGATGTTTCCAATGATCAGATTAAAAAGACATAATAGTTTTAGCCTCTGGCCTGTATATCCTTTCTGGCTTTGTTAGCACAATAAGTGTCTCTAATAATTGCCTTGAGAAAAGAATATTATCTGTCCATGGCCAGAATTTCCAATGAAGTAACTCATAAATTCACTACTAATAGAAAAAGCATAACATTTTGTAAAACTAGGTGTCTAATACCTTGAAAAGCCTGGAATTTCCTTTGCTTTAATTTACAAACTTTTTATTACATTCTTAGTGCCCCCTCCCCACATGAAAACAGTGTTGTGTTGTTCTTGTTTTAAACTTTCTGGTGATATATACAAGCTTCTTCTTTCATGTTCATTTTGTCATTCTTTTACTACTGAGAGGTCTGTTGAGGTTGAGTTTGCCTCAGCTTCACTCACTAGATACATGGATTCATCTTAGGTGTTTGGATACATTTATTTCTAACAAGGTATCATCTGAAATGTCTACTTCTAAAATTATATATCTGAGCAAGAGTTTATTTTCTGATAATAGCTTTAGTAAGCTGGTGTGAACAGAGCTAGTTGGAAGCTAATGAGACACCCATATTAATTTTTTAAACAATTTAATGCATTTTAGGAAATGATCCATGTAAAAAGCAACTTCCTGAGCAAAGCTACATGCTGAGAACCCGGAGAAGTGGGCTGGATTCCCAGCTGTGCCTGACTTAGGCTCTGTCTTCGGGCAAGTCACTGAACCTTTCTCTGCATCTACTTCCTGGCTCGTATGATAAGGAGAATAACACATAAAGACACTGCACTCATTTGACCACAACTGAAGGGATCGTCCTCTTCCCTGCTGGTTGATGATAAACTTAGTTTTATTGGAGTCTAGTTAATTGAATTTTGCAGTGGGAGTATGGAGTTATAATTAACTAAAATACCTTAGTCCTTCAGTGTACACTGGAACTGTATTATGGTCCATGTCCTGCAGTTGTAGCCTTATTTGCTGGAAACATCTGCGGGTCGTGTGAGCACCAGACTGCCTGTTCTCTTAGTACTCTCTATTACCAGCTGAGGACCCTTGTGCTGAGCATAGTAGAAGGCAGAACCCACTAGAAGGGAGGAGGGAACCCAGGGGAGGAAGACGATGTCTAGTGATGCTTTGCTTCAGAGTATTATTGTGTGTAGACAATGGGAGAAGCAATGTGAGCTGGAATATCAGAGTGGTATATGGATCAATTTCTTATTTTACAGCTGATCATTGCAGCAAAAGTTATCACAGCTTCCTTTGATGTATCTTTCTTTTCTTTGATAAGTCTAGATCATTGTGCATTTTTTAGTTTTCCCAAAATGTTCACAGCATTTTACAATTATCATTCTTAAGTAATGACATAATCATGATTTGTGCATTATTTTGGTCTATCTTCCAAACAGCATTTCCTACATGTACTATTTCATGATCTAGTCATTTAGAAATGATTCTGACACTTTTAGAATATTCTATTTTCTGAATTTGCTTCTTTTGTGTATCTTGGTTCTCTATTGCTAATATTTCTGTAAACTGGATATTAGATCTGTGAGCTACACTAAGAATCATTTTGAACAAGGTGCTAGTTGAAATATATCCTAAGTGATATTAGGTATGTGTATGTAAATGAATGTGTGCTGTGAAATACCTGCAAGTATATAGTTGAACTGAGACCTAATGGGTACTAATCATTGGGGATAAGCTCTTCATGTAAGGAGAAATGCAAAGCTTGCGTGCTTCGCTGCAGTGCTTGGTGGCCACAGTGGATCTCTGGGCTTACTAGGCCTTTGATCGCCTAGAATCCCTTAGGTGAGGGTGATGAAGCACCCCATGTCTGGTTCCTTCAAGTCTTGGGCACTAGGAGGCACTCCAATAGTGGCCATTGGTCAGAAACAGGAAGCAGCAGTAGAGATCACACCCACGCCTACGGAAGGAGAATTCTGTTCTATAAAGGCTGCGACGTTGATACATAGTGTCAGTTTGAGAAATATGAAGTTTAGAAGTTCACTGAAGTGACTCAGCAGAGGCCAGGGCGCTTATCTGTAACCCCTGAGCCTGTGCAAGAGGCAGCCTCGGGTAGTGGGTTCTCCAACCTACTTGCCGTATAAGGGAGGAAGGAAGGCTTGCTCTTCCTTCTTTTGCTCTTGTTGCTTTTGCTGTCTTCTGTCCCCTCGAACTGTTTTTTCTTTGCTTCCCACCCGGCCTGGGAGCCAGCTGATTATGGACTGAAACACCCCCAAGCTTTGAGCTAGGTAGCCTTTCCTTCCTTAATTTTGAGGGTCCTGTATTTTGACCCAGTAAGATCAGAAAAATAATCAAGACAAGCACAGACATGCGTGATGAAAAGGCTCAAGATTGTAATAAATTGCATAAACAAAACCAATGACGATCATCCCCGAGCCTCTGTGGAAGCAGTGGACTTTTCCTGTGTTTTGGTTTGTTTAAATCTGCCACCTAATGATGTGGGTTAAACGAAAAGCACAACTATGAAGTTATTTCCAAGTAAATTAACTCACAAGTAGTAAACAAAATAAAAACTTTACAGAGTGCAATGTACTAAGTACTACAAAGACTGTCTGATGACATTATATTTGTTTTTTTTTTTCTGTTCCCAAGAATTGATAAACTACCTGTGGCTAACACAGTAGGTCTTCAAGTCAATCAGCACATATTAAATTCCAGGACTTATCATATTACCTGCCAATAGTGATCATCATACGTAGTCTTTCAGGATTTCTGTGAAGAGATTTTTCAGAAAAGCTTAGAGTTGTAAGTGTAGTTATATATAAACGTCTAAATGAAAACCTTTTCTTAGGAGTTGGGAAGAGAACTCAGCAGAATAAGTACTTGCCTGGCAAGCGCAAGGCTCTGATTTTAACCCCTGAAGCCACCAAAATAAATAAACAATAAATAAATAAAATAAAATCAGTTTTTGGGGCTGGGGAGATAGCTCAGCAGTCTAAGTGTCTGCCTGGCAAGCACAAGAATCGGGGTTTGATCCCAGAATCCTGAAATGTGGATGTCCCTAAAACCAGGGATGGCGGTGCGGGCTTATAATTCCAGTGCTGGGGAGGCTGAGACAGGTGGATCACAATGAGTCTGAGCTGCATAGCAAAACTTTGTACCAAATACATAATAAATAAATAATAAATAATTTGAAGATCTGAAAAAATTAAAATCAGTTCTCATTTTGATTGAACTCAAGACCCAGAGCTTGCTAGACAAGCACTTATTCTACTGAGTTATCTCCCAGGGCCTTAAAATCAGTTCTTAAGGGACTGAGTATGGTGTTGCATCTCTGTAATCCTAGTACTGATAAGCTGAGGTAGGAGATTTCTGTGTTTCAATCCATTCAGGACTACAGAGTGAGTTTAAGCCCAGCTTGAATTGCATAGTGAAACCCTGCCTCAATAAGACAAAATAAAATAAAACCCAGAAAACATATCCACACTTAATACTTGCCTTGCCTTATGATAATTAGGTTAGTATGTACATATTTTCCAAAAGTTCCAATTTTGCTTACAACAGGCAAAGTCTGATAAAGCTGTAGTAGCGGAGACCTTGGGCGCTATGAAGACACAGGGGTCCACAAAGGAGCCAGGCAGAGAAGCAGGGGAAAGAACAGCATCAAGACCTCGCTGTGCATATCAGACTGCACCTCATCCTGGGGCTGCATGCATCCTGAAATGCCTTCTGTAGTGTCCTGTGCAGACTACTACTGCTCAGGTGAAATTCTGAGCAGAAGAACAAAGTTAGTGAAGAGCCGTAGCTTCCAGCTACTGATTCAGCATTTTATTTTGACTGTATCAATAACATCTTGGAGTGAGATGTTCAGGAGATGATCTTTATAACCAGTGAATCTATGATGGCTTTATAAATGTCACAAGAGCTGGTAGTGTAGCTCAGTGGGAGAAGGCTTGCTACTGTATGTGCTCATATGCACAAAATCATGTTTCTAATGTTTTTAGACATTCTAGAATGTTACCAAAAAGTTCCACCAATGTCTCTAGGATGTGTTTAAAAGACAATGTTTGGCCGTCCAAACATCCATAAATATAATTAACAAACTACTTCATAATAGGAGAAATGTTCCTCGTCACAGAATATATTTTAATAGAGAGTTTCATGTATTCTTCTGAGGTTTAGTCATTTAAAATGGAGCTTATTTTTCATCAAGAGATTTAAACTTCTCAACTACACTGCAGCAGCGACTTCCAGGATGCTGGCTGCAGTAGGATGGAGAGTGTCTCCCGCCACTTCGCAGCTCTACCTTAGTGCCATGAGCCACCCCTTGGCTTTCAGGCTGAGCACCCCTTGTGCTGTGACATGATGTTGTTTGTGAAAGTAGCTAGAAATAAAAGGTTGCTTCTTCTCATTTTGCTACTCATTTTTATCCATACAAGATCTCACATTTTCCTTTAAAGTAAATAGGAGAAGCAGGAGGGATGTATGTTGTGTCATTTCTGCTCCATGAGTATCACAGCTCTCTTGAAGAGCATGGCTTTTCCCCCTAGAAAGCAAAATCTGCTTGTGTAACATCAAGCAAATGTTCAGTGCTCTTAAATGATAGATTTCCATAAAAGATAGTTTGTTTCCTCATCAGAGCCTGTGTGTTAAAGATTATCTGTCTGAAAATCAGAATGAAGATTAAAATCAAGGCCTTGTTTTACCTTTTCTAACTCTTCCTATAATTTTATACAGCTTTTGAGAACCAGACAAGGAATTACATTTGAATACTGAAACTATACTTTTTAGGTGATATCACCTCTCTTCAGAAATGGAGAATCTGAAGAATTCCTAATGCACATTTCGTTTTCCTTTCCAGTGGGAATAGTGCTGCTTTAAATAAAATAATCTTAAAATTTTTACAAAAGCATTTTTTTCATTAATTTTTTCTTTTTAAAGCCAGAAAGCATTAAATTCACCTTGGGGCAAAGAAGTATGAGCAAATCGTTCTAGGAAAAATAGGTACAGTGTCATTAATAGGCTTCCTTTTACTTAGGGTACATATTGATTTTAATAAGCTGTATTTTTAAAGTCTTCATTTGATAAAACAACTAGTATGCCCCAAATCGTTTTCTAACACTTACCCTCTTTTCTGAGATAGCATATAGCTCAGACTTGTGTTATACTCCTTAATGTTGCCTAGACTGGGCTTGAACTTGCAGTGATCGTCCTGCCTCACCTCCCAAGTGCTGGGTTTATAGGCGGGCATCACCCTGCCTAGTTGGTAGTCTCTCAATGTAATAATTACCAATACCAATGAAGTAGAACCACTACAACAAATTCCTGTTATACCTTATTAATATTGCATTAATATTTTCCTTGCAAATTCAAGACTTCTTGCAAATCACAAAAATAGCATAAAAATATTAAAACACTTACAGAATGTTAAACATCACAGCCACCATCTGCGAGCAGGATTTGGGGAGTCAACGGGGAGTTGTATTGATCCTCCTTAATGGATGTGTGGTCACGGATCTCATTAAGCTACAGCAGTCTTTGGGAAAGTGTTCTCTCCTTCCCAAGGTCCAACTTAAATGTACTTCTCTCATCCACGGAGTTTTGTTCTGCTGAGAAGCCAATTGCTCTGTCTCTTTCTCTATGTCCTCTTTGGTCTTCTTTAAGCTGATTTTGGGTGTGTGTGCTATGGAAAGACTGTTTCACACACATTAGGAAACTGGTTTCTTAAAGGTCCATTCAAAAGAAAGTCATCATTTTCATTTTCTAAACACAGCTGTTAGCTGGGCATGTTTACTGTGAGCAGGGACACAGCCACCTCTATGAATGCTTAGCTCTCTTTACCTGAAAGGCACTGAGGAAAACTATGAAAGAGAAGAAACTAGTGATTTTAGTGAAATTCATTATTTAAAGTGCACTTTCACAAAGACTGAAATCAAAGTGATAAAATAACTAGGTCTCTGACATGGGGGGAAGTTTTAAAAATTGTGGTCCTTTCTCAAAAGAAGTAATTTACTCGGTTTATGTGAAGTATTCAGAAGTGATAGAAAAGCTTATGCAAACAACATACTATTGATAAAGGTAATATTTGAAACTGGACAAAAATAGCTCAACACCATGGTGTACGAAAACTCCCAGAGTGTCCCACTGTCCTTGTTTGGCTTCATTCGCCTTCTGTCCTTTAATCCCTTATTCATTCACATTCTTATGAAGCCTACATTTCAAATGAAAGCAAACATGGGAAGCTAGAACAATCCTGATATGAAATAATAATTAAATAGCAAAAACTCTAAAAATGACAGTTGTCTCTATCCCTTATGAAATTTTTTTTCTTCTTTAAGAATAACACAATAGCTAGTGGCATTATAATCCGTGGCTTAGTGGATGTCTTGCTTTTTCTGTAAGTACTGCACATCTATTAATAAATTATTTGAAAGTTATATTTTTGGCAAAGGACTTGAAAGACCTGATCACATGGGTTTTGGTAAGGTAACCGTTAATTTTGGTCTTTTACGTGGAACTGAAAATGAGCAGTAGTTGATTGAAAAAAATAATTTCAAATGATAAAGGCTCTAAAATCACAGGAAAATTTCATTTCACAGAGTGATTCTACTTTATTGTTTATATAGAGTTCCTGGTAAATTACATTTAAATGCTCTCAGTCTCCTTTTCTTAAAAAGGCATTTGATATTTGATATTTAATTTTTAGAAAAGCAATATATTTATTAACCTTTGGGAACCATTATCATATATTGTTAGCATTACGTCTTTTATTAATAAGACATTTCTCTAAAAATAATAATGGCAAAATGAAGTAAATTATTTAGGAAGATAACTAATATAAATATATATGAACATGTAATTTATTGAATAATTACATATACATTTTATGTTAACCTTCATAGACATATAATTTCTTTATGACCCAGGCAATATTACAAATAACAGAAACTGTTAAAAAACAGCTGCCTTTCTATTAAAGAAATCAAAGTTTCCTTCTTTCTTCTTCTTTCTTTCTTTATCTTCCCTGAGAATTAAATAACTAAATTGAGCAAACTCTCAGAAATATATTTTTATTTATATTTTAGCACATCTGCCTAACTTGGGCAATATAGATGTAAAGTTGTATGTTAGTTTTATATCATATACTTACCTACATAATTGCATGTATTTGCTCCATATTTTACTATATAAAAGCTGACATCATCATACAGATGCAATGAGTTTTTAAAGAAATGCGATATAATAGCAGCTTTGTAGTACTTAGTACTAAGAGAGGAGGGGAGGGCAGGGGAGGGAAGGAAGGGGAGGGAAAGGGAACAGAGAGGAGAGGAGAGGAGTGGAGAGGAGACAGAGAGAGAGAGAGAGAGAGAGAGAGAGAGAGAGAGAGAGACATCCAAGTGGAATTTTAACTGCTGTCATTTACAAATCTAAGTATTTTTGGTAAGGAAGTTAGATGGTATTTTGTACAGTTTAGCTCTAGTCTATGAGAATAATGTACAACCTCAAGGAAAATGAATTATCATACATATTTAGAAAAATTATAATAGAAACAAAATAGACAACAGAATCAATTTAAAATATAGACATTGAGAAAAATTTCAAAGTATAAATAGACTATTTTGGTTTATGTAGTAGCATAAATCTTCATATTTCATGAATTCTCTCCACAAAAACTAATACCAACTGTATCATTTTGACTGATCTGAAACCTTTTACTAATTTAACATTTTCTCATACTCAAATAACTACCACATCATGAAAAATATGTAGAAATTCCAATGGACAGTTATTATTGGGTACATTATTGATCTTTTTGTCCCTAACTCTATATTATGCAAACCACATAGGGTTATAGAAGAATTCATAATGAAAAGAATTATTGTGGGGAAAATAACATCCTGATTGTCATCAGATATAAAGTAGATACTTACATCATTTTATTAATTGAAGTGAACAAAAAGTTGATCCATTTTGACTTCTGTCTGTTATACCACCCTTCTAAATTAACTATACAAAACTTCCTAATAGTTTCCAGTTACCTTTAGAAAGAAACCTTGTTGGAGAGGCACTGGAGTTAGGGTGACCAAGCCCACCCCACCTTTGCCTTCCTCGCCAGTGAGTTTGCCTTGATGCCCATCCCGGCCTTTGCAAATCAGCCTGAAACTACTTTCTCACATTTTCAGTTTTTGCCCAGTGTTGCTGTCTTTTCTTTTAAAGTGTGAACTCCCTGAGGGTAGGGCCTACATTCTTATTTCTATCTCCATGGAGAGTGTTGGAAAACAGTTGAAGCTTTATTTACTTATTTTTAAAGAATGCAAACTAGTGATAGAAAAAAAAAACAGCATTAGAAAGGATACAAGATTTCACTAAACAAAGTAATAGCAATTCAAAAGCAGTTGCTATATTACGTGGTGCTATCTTCACATTAGTTGTTCAGATTGCTAGATATAAGCATGTAAAATTCATTTAATGAAAAACAAATGAAACACTAACAAAAACGTAATAAAGTTCAAAAGATGAAAATAAATCAGATATAAAATAAAAAAACATTAGCTATGCCTTTCCAAAGACCAGCAGAAATCAACCATGCAATTACCCAAACTACTTTGCATATATGCTTAAATATATTTTTACACAATGGAATATTATTCAACTATAAGAATGAAAAATTCTATGCTTTTATAGATAAATGGATGCAGCTAAAGACTATATTGATAAGTGAAATAAATCAGATCCACATGTACAATCATTGTATTATCTCACTAGTGTTAGAACCTGAAAGAGTAATGAAAGTCTAAAAGGTACAACAGATACTATGAAAGGGACAGAAATTGTTCAATGGGAAGGAAAAATGGGATGAGGAAAAGGACAAATGAAGGAAGTTTTAAAGCAGATGCATAAACAGGGTAACATCAACTAAGTCTTGGGGAAAACCTTCTCACAGAGCATATTAGGGGTCCCACAGGGAAATCTTAAGAGTCTCGCACACACAAGTTTAAATGATGGAGATGTGAACTGTTCATTGGTTACACTTTTCTGTCCTATTTGCTTATATCTTGTTATTAGAGCATATTTGATTGCACTCATGGTGGGTAAATGGAACATCACACAACCCTCTCATCCCCCTTCGTCCCTCTCTCCTTCCCCCATCTCTAGAGCTGCTTCTCATCTGAGAAAGATCTAGCCCCTACTTTCTATCTACCTTTTATTTTGCCCTTTATTTCCATTTTGTGTCTTTCCTACAGGAGAATTCTTGTGATATTTAGGCATTTGTGTCTAATTTATTTTACTTATCATTGTGGTCCCAATGTACATTCATTTTCTTATAAATGGTCAAGCTTATCTTTGTTTATGGCAGAGTAGTACTCCTTTGTGTGTAAAGGCCACATGCCCTGTATCCGTGGATTTGTTGGTGGCCTGTAGGCTGCTTCCACATCTTGGTTACTATGAATTGTGTTGATATAAAACCTGGATAAGTGTGTAGCCTGTCTTGACGTGTTTCTGAAAGAGACCTGGAAGAAGAAGAGCAGGGTGGCATGAATTTTATCCCTTTACTTTTCTGAAATATCTGCATATGGATTTCTATAGTGCTTGTACTAGTATGCATTTCAAGTAACCATGTACAAGGCTTCTTTTTTGCCCACATACTTATGAACATTTGTTATTGTTTGATTTCATGGTGATGAGCGTGCTGGGGTGACACAGAATTTGCCCCAGTGGCCATCAAGGTGGAACATTTCCTCATGTTCACTGGCCATTTGCACTTTTTCTTCTAAAAATTGGTTGAATGCAGGGCTGAGCAAATATGTGATCCTTGTTGCTTGGCCTGTGCTGTGAGCAGGGTTACCCTAATACACAGAAAAAAAGGTGGAGTTTTAATACATTGGAGCCTATTACAACTTGCAGTGATAATACAACACTAACTAGTTAAAATAAGAGTCTCAAAATATCTTCGTGAGTCCATTGTTTCAAACGCATCTCTGCCCCATACATGCACCCAAAGGATGTCATCCAATATGTGTTAAATGTCCAGCTTTAAAGAAACTATTTGGAGCACTGGTTGCAGGCCAGACCATGCTAAATCATAGGGTACCAGTTTCTTTCTTGCCAAACAGCACAATAAACCCCTCTGCAAAAGGAATAGATTGTTGAGAAAAAAAAACTGATGAGGCTTGTAATGTGATGAATATGATTTTGTGCATCCGTTTTGTAAGAGTTCCCCTTCAAAAGTGGAAGCAGTGCTTTCCAAACTCTCGCATGAAAGCATGGGGATTTAGAGTTGGCAGTAGCAGACCCTGTAATAAGACAAATTCTCCTTCAAGTTCCTCTTGAAGTGAAGAATGACACTTGATCTTCTTATTTGGTGACTCGTGGATTATAGATATCCCTCTTCTCACTGCTAAGGTTGTGCCATCTTTCTGTCTTTGTAAATATCCTGCTGAGTGAGGAAGTGGCAAAGAATTGATAAATTGTCTCTTGGCTTCATTAGGTGTGCTCGATTAAAGATTTGGAAGGTGCTGTGAAAATACATTTAGTTTCCTGACAATCTCATAAATGAACCTCAACAAGTATGCACCAGAGTCCTGATCAAGTGATTGTGAGAAGGCTTTTACATATCCACCGGGTCCTGTTACTGAGTCCTGGACTGGAAAATATTTAATTTCACTGTTCTTTGGGTACAGTAGGTAAGAATGAGCTAGTAATGTGAGGTCACAGATGCTACTTGTTAGGTGGATTTGTCTTCATTACTTTTGTACATATTCCTTTTTTTTTTTTTTTTTTTTTTTTTTTTTTTTTTTTTTTTTTTTTTTTTTTTTTTTTTTTTTTTTTTTTTTAGTTTTGTACATATTCTAACATAAAATGTTTTTCTAGTCACTGTGTATTTATTTACAGCATTATTGTTGTTACAGGATTAGAATGTTAAGTGGTATTTATGAAAGAACTGGTTGTCCTTATGTAATGTCGCCAATTATTTGACTTTCTCCATTTTTTAATCAAATTGCTTTGCAAATTAGCTCTAGTTAGCCTCCTAGTTTATTGTAAAATGCATATGTATTCAATGCAAAGTATAATTTCACATTCAAAAATACAATGGGTACAGATAGGCTTCTTTATTAAGCAGAAATTATTGCAACAATGCTCATAAAGAAATTGGTTTTAATATTAATATTAAAAGATGATAAATAATACATTTGATATTTAAAGAACAATTGGTAGGTTACCATATAAATATTTCTTTAATAGTCTGGTCTTCTAGCTCCCCAGGACCTAAAGTTAATAAATAAACAATAAATATTTATGCTGATTCCTTACCTAATTACTTTTTATAAATTAATTATTTTAGTTAATATACCTAATGTGCATAATTTTTCATCTAGAGGAAATTAAGATAGATTAAAAATGTAACTTAGATAATTTGTTAACAAAATCATTCACCTACTAGAAGACATAATATTAAAATAAAAACAACTTAATTAACCCCATGAACCTTTGCAGATTTTAAACTTACTGACATATAGCAAGAAAATACTGCTCACCAAAATGCAACTTTTCACTCAGAGGGTCAAATTAATATTATAAGATCAAGTGTTCTTCCTTCATGTGAAAGAAAAAGAAATAAGAAAGAAAGAAAAAGATAGAAATTAAAGAGAGGAATAAAAAGGAAAGAATTAAGTCAGGCAGGCACTCAGCCAGGCAGGCAGGCAGGCAGGCAGGAAGGAAGGAAAGAAGGAAGGAAGGAAGGTAGGAAGGAAGGAAGGGATTTGTATAGCTATCTATAGCAGATGTAAACCTTGAAATGGAAGAAGTACTTTAGGAAGTGGCTAAGTATCACATGACTTCTAGTTATACTTTACTTTTACATTAATTGTATGTCAAATGAAATTTTTTTTAAATGTGACTATTTCAGTTTTTGCTAATTATTTTTGGTATGATTGTCAGTTATTGTGTGTTACCTGATTAAAGTTATGGAATATATTTAGGGAAATATTTTTTGCATGTATGTAAAATGTTCTATTTTTATATCTTCTATGATCCAACTTTGTGGTATGAGTAGAATAAAAGATTTACATCCTAAATTCTCTTATCACTAGCTAATTTCTGAGTTAAAATTTCCCTATGATTAATTTTGGAGCCTTCCATATATTCCAAATAATTCCTATCAGCAGTATCACTTTCTGACCTAGAACATTAAAGGAATCCAGCCTTGTTCTAGAAATAACTCCGAGATCATGGTCAGTACCCTTGCCTAATGCAAAGCCCAGTTCAATGCAAATAAATTGCCTGGTTGAGAAATCTTCATGATTTTGTACATGACTTTTGAGCAATTAAAACGAAGAAGAGATTTCTGAGTGATATATCAATGGTCTGCACTGTGTTGCTGTGAACATGTGTGCATCCTGTCTTTAGGTGCTGCTTTAAACTTTAAAACGCATTTTCACTTGCTTTATATCACTTTAGAGAAAACCCAGATATATGTATATATATATATATATATATATATATATATATATATATATATATAAACAATCTCTGCCTCTTACATTGCACCAAAGAAACTTCAGACCCACAAAGCCCGATGGCCAGTTAGTGTCAAAGTATCAGAAAAATAAGAGCTCAGATCTTTGAATATAGAATTCCTTTATTTTTAGCTAGAATCATAGCATAGTTTTTCTGAGTGACTATACTAATATTTCACAAAATACAGTCTATGACAACAAAACACTGGAGAAATATCTCAAACATCTCAGAACCCAGAGAACTTCCTGCATGTATTCTCCATACTAGCTAGGACCCCACATGGGAATCTGAAACCTTGTTCTACTAATGGATTTCGTGCACAGGACATTTTTGGAATTCTCATTTTGGAGCTGCCTTCATAGCTTTCTACTAAATTCATGCTTCCAAAACCTTGGTTTGTAAAGTCTAGATTGTATTTTATAATATGTGCTGCTGAAGCAAGCCCTCACATTTTAACAATTACCAGAAAAAATTAATGCCTATTAATAAAGTTAAGATCTACTAATAAAGTGATTAGACTTGTTACTTTAGTTTTGACTTTCATAATTCAAATCTAATTTTTGAAACAGCGTGTGTCTCAAGTTAATTCTGGAGAAATACATCTTTAAAACTCTTGCAAACAGCATTAGTAGAACATTAAAATTCCAAATTATGTTTTTCTGAAATTATAACTTCATTTGGATTCTTTAGGACTGGAAAAGTCATCAGATTTACCCATTTTATCAGGATAATTCTATGAAACATATTTTATATTTGCATATATGCAACATATGCAGAATATGTCTAGCATATGCTTTATGTCAAAACATGTGTATCATATGTAGAGAGCTGGATACACTACGCACCTTATATTCCATTTGCATGAAGAGCAAGCAAGGCCAGCATCAAGTTATGCATTGCTCCTGTGCAACCTGGTTACTGAACTATTCCAAAACAATTAACTGGTGTCGTTGTGAAGAGGCTGAGCATGTTGTAAACCTGAGTGTGTGCTTGGCAGCCTACAAGCTGAGGATGCCCTCCGGGGCATTGGAACTCTCTCTTTGAGAAAGAGTCAGGGTACTGTGCTTGTGAGTTGGTTCCTTCACCTTCCCATCCTGCAGTTCATTAGCACACTTATCCCTACTTTGGTCCTGAATTCACAGGCCAACCCTACCCCCGCAGAGCAACTGGTTTGGGTTCAGTGTGGCAAGAACAATTTAAACAAGTGTTTCACGTCATTTACTTTTATTGGCAACATCTACTATCTCCTCTTTCTTTTCTTCCTGATTGTTTTCTCCCTTCGTATCTCTCTTCATTTTCAAGTCCTGCTATTATTATCAAACCAAAAGGAGAGTAAAAACATGGGGGCTTAAGGAGACAGTGAGTCCTCCTTTGTGAAAGGGAGTCTAAATTTCAAGGAGGGTGTAAACAATCAAAATCAATCTCCAAGTGTCTGTTTAATTGTATTATCACCTGAAGAAACGTTCAGGCAGCTTATATATTGTCATCAGGATTTCTTTTTGGGTTGAGGGGGTGACAGGTTAATCATTCATTGATATGTGGTTTTCTTTCATTTTTCATTTACAATTATTTTACTTGTTTTAAAGTGCAATCCAGCCTGTAAAACTATTGTAGTCATTCATTAGTTTTGTCAACTAAAGTTTCTAAATCATAGTCTTAAGATGAATCACAACTAGGCATTAATTGATTTCTATCATGGATGTTCACTTCCCAAACAAATGAAAGGGGATGATTTACTTTTGAAAAGTTACTTTCTGTTGCATCTGGAGTTTTGGAGCTCAACAGATGTTAATTTCCTTACTTCTTTTTTTTTTTTTTTTTTTTTTTTTTGCTACCATCAGATTTATTTTTAAGTCTTTACAAAGTTAAGTATTATAAACACAGATTAACAGACACATCAGACCAAAATATATACAAAACACATGAAATATTTCTTCAATTGATATTAGTGAACACTTTGCTTTTTAATGATCCAAGAGACACTATTAGAAAAACTATGCCCATATATTGTGCTTTGAGCACTACTTTAAAGGTAACAGTGTGTAATGTATTAACTATTATTATTATTTTTTTTTTGGTGGAACTGGTGATTGAACTCAAACCCTTGCTCTTGCCAGGGAAGCACTTATTCTACTGAGCCATCTCTCTAGACCCTTAACTAGTACTATTCTCCTATTATTTTGTTATGAACTTTTTTCCTATAATTTTCCATAAAATAAAAAATAAAATAATTATACTCAATGTAGGTATACTTTTAAATATATTGATCTTTCTTCTGGATTTCAAATTTTTTCTTTTTTATTGTTCATCTGACACTTTTTTTTGTAAGTTGAATTTGTTATACAGCAGATGTTGAAAGCTAATAGTCATTTTAGAAGCTGTCTTTGAGTGTAAAGGTTGCTTCTCCCCAGGAATAAAGTGCTGGTATCATTGCTAATGAAATTTTGACTAAATCCATGTTAACATCAAAGAGGATTTATGTTTTCTAGCTATTTCAGTGTGATGTTTTTGATCTCCCAAACATTTTAAGAAGAAGCGATTTAATGATTAAAATACCAACCTTAAATTTCCTTTAATACACAGGTCCGATTTTTAATATAAATGCGGTATCTACTATAAAAATAATATCTTTAAATTTAGCTAAAAAGTACAGTGTTCCCACAAAGGAAATGTAATGTTTACATTGAAGAAAATGGCATTTAATGTTGGCATGGCAATATTGCTCACATACACGTAGTTTATAAAATTATAAATCAATACATTCTTTTATATATTGGCTGTGCATTAGGTTCTTTTTTTTTTCTTTTCATCAGGCTCCATTATAATCAAGATCTCACTAACACTTCCAATCAGGGTACTATCCCAGGAGGGGAGTGGTGATGAGGCTGTTGCCATAGATACGTTCCCATCATTGCCATACTTTTTGTTACGGGAAACCTAAATGCCAATTTAGAATCTTTAAATTAGTTTGAAGCAGAACACATTCTGAGAACTAGTATATTTACTGTAATTTAAAACAAACTTTATGGACAATTAATTATTTTGAAAGTAGAAGAAAGGACTTCTTAGCTCCATGAGATCAATGACAAAGTGCTAAAGTAAAGAGGATTTATACTCACAAATTAAGTTTGCCAGTAGAAATTCAGTATTAGAAAACCATAATTATCATAAGTTTGATTTGCAATTGCTAATACTTAAAAGCAACATGGATTATTTCATATAATTGTTTAAAAGAACTTGCTTAGAAATATAAGAAGGCTAAGCTAAATTTTAACTTATCAACTTTAATATTGAATTTCTGTTTTAAATTAAATCAAAACATTTTTCCTCCTTCAAATCATTTATTTCATTTTAAAAAGGTAATAAATACAAATAACAAAACAAAGACAAAAACAAAGCAACATAGAACAATCGAAATGGTACAGAATTTCAAAACTAGAATTGAAAATTAACAATAGTTGTTATACTGTGTATTGTTATTATCAAACTTGTTGCTGAGATTGTCAGATATAGGCATGCAAAACTGATCAATCTCCAGCCCAGATTGATATACTCTGTAAACCTCTCTTTCAAAATTAATGAAGTAAGATACTTTCATGTCAAAGAACAACTAAGGAAATTCATAACTAGCAAACCAATCCTAAAAACCAGTACTAACTAAAGGATATTTTGGGGAGAGATCAAAATGACCATAACTCTAAAAACAATAGAAACCACCAACCAGAGCTAGTAATCAAACACAGGAAAAGTAGGGAACCAACAACAGAAAAATAACATGACACAGAACAGCCCGTACACGTCAATTATTACTGTAAATGGTCTCAACTCATTAATTAAAAAATTAACCAGGAAGTATATTAAGAAACAAAATCCCACAATGTTCTTTACACAAGTAACACATTTAATGCAAAAGAAAATTCATAGGCTGCAAGTCAAAGGTTGGAAAATGATACTACACGCGCCAGGAGCCCTTCGACTCATCTTAATGATGTAGCAATGTGATGTAGCTATGATGTTTTATATCATATAGGTTTTAGGATAAAATAGCTTTGTAGCTCAATGGATCTGCATTGTCACCTGTGCATCATTTTGGGGAATGGCTCAGTGTCATAAGCACATTCCTGGCAAACACAAGGTCCTGAGTTTGATCTCAGGTTCAGAAAAAAAAAAAAAAAAAAAAAAAAAAAAAAAAAAAAAAAAAAAAAAAAAAAAAAAAAAAAAAAAAAAAAAAAAAGTACATACTCCTCCGTTTTGTCACAAATAAAGTATAAACTAAAATCATAAGGCCTGGAGAGATAGCTCAGTGGTCTAACTGTCTGCCTGGCAAGGGCAAGGACCTGGGTTCGAGCCAGCCACCAAAACCATGCATGATGGTAGCAGACCTTTAATCCTAGAGCTGTGGCGGCTGAGACAGAATCACTAACAGTCTGAGCTGCATAGTGAAATCCTGTACCAAATTAAAGAAAACAAACAAACAGACTTGAAACTACAGCCCACTGTCATAAAAGCTACCAAATTGACAACATAGGTTAAAATAGCTCAGTAACATCAAGAAACTTTGCTAAATGGGTGCATGTACTACTATTAAAAAGGAATTTCCTATTGTTGTGCATATGAAATATGACAGAAAATATGGTCGAGTACATGTTATACACCTAATGTCAACATTTGCTTGTCTCCTTTTTATTCTACATGAATAATGTTTTAGGGTAGGGATAGGCTAAGTTATTGCCAAAGACCTCGTTGCTTGTTTATGTATTAAAGTACCAAAGACAGGGCGTGGTGGTGGGCGCCTCTAATCCCAGCTCTTGGGAGGCTGTAAACAGGTGGACCCCTAAGAATTTGATCTAGTAAAGAGACCCTGAACACCCTGTAGAACCTCCCCTGAAATACGAAAAATAAATAAATAAAAATTAAGTGCCAAACACAATGAATTAGCATTATACGTGTATAGGGCAACAGCTAGTTCTAACAAAGGTATATATGTGGATTCCTTTGAACAGTTTTACAGTGATTGCTCATCTATGTATGGTTTTGTCCATTGAGATGGCTCAGAATAATAGGAGGCACTAAGTCAAAGCTGCCTTTTTTTTTTTTTTTTTTGCAGAACTGGGGATTGAACTCATGCCCTTGCACTTGCCAGGGAAGCCTTCCACTGAGAAGGCTGCCTTTTTTTAAACATTGCTTTACAGCTTCAAAATATTATGCATCTATTTACTTTCACTCTTCTGCTATGGGTGATTAAATACAAAGAACAATTTTATTTATTTTACTGTGTTCTTATTAATTAAAATCAATCCAGACATTTTAAAATGTAGAATTTAGGTTTTCTTTGTGTTTATATTTGTGATAGTGTGCTTAATATTGAAAATTAATATGATACCTACTTGGGTGATTTTATGATCATATTAAAAGACATACTTGAAATGAAAAATTAAAGAGCTGTTTTCAAAATTCCCAGTGTGGCATTTCCTGCAGTGTCTGCTTCTTGTTTCTTTGCACTATGACATAAACTTAAGAATTCAAATATTTTTGTAAAAATGCACCAACGCACTTCAAACTGTAGTAAAAGTTTTTGAATGTTCACAAAATGCTGTTCCATTAAAAAGATTCAGAAACATTCAAGTTTCAGTGTTCTCTAAATGCACATTAGATGATGTGTTATCAAACAATAAAACTGAAAATATATTTTCTGGTTCTGCTTTCAAAGTAATCTCTTCTCCTGACCTGCAAACAGGAAGTAGTAGAGAGAAAGAAGAAAACAGGAAGAATGCCTGATGTGGTGCACTTGTATGAAAACATTACACTGTTCTCTAGTTTATACCTTAGAAAGTTAGAAAATTTAAGCGAGAAAGAATAATAGACCAAGGGCCGGCCAGATAGCTCGAATTAAAGCGCCTCCAAGTAGGCTCAGGAGCGGGGGATTCAATCCCCGGGCCTGCTGTTCTGGCCCCACCACTGGGGTGCCCTGAGAGGGCGATTGAGGCTGGGTGTGGTGGTGCGCACCTGTAATCCTAGCTCTTGAGAGGCAGTAAACAGGAGGATTACTCTGAGTCTGATCTAGCAGTGAGACTCTGAACACCCTGTAGACCCTTCCCTAAAATTAAAAAACAAAATAATAATAGACCTTAAGGCTTCATTTTCAGAGGACAATTTTAATAAGAAAAACTAATGCCATGTGATTCATTCTAATGACAAGTTTTAAAGGGAATAAAATGTACAAAAGCCAGTCAGTTTCTATCCCATTATTTACATTGAACACAGTGTCATCACGATTCCGCAGGCTCTTCCTGAGAACTCCAGAACAGGAATATAGAATGTTTATGAAGATTCACAGAATCAACTTCTTCCAACAGCTAACTTCTTAATGTAATGGTAATTATGTGGCTTTAAATCGTGGCTTTTTTCTGCAACATAGTTGTCAGTAGTTACCTCCATGTGCGCTGACATGAAATCACTGTGCTGGCCTTCGAAATACATCATAGTTTGTTTAGGATTTTATTTAAGGTTTGAAATGTGCAGATTTTTAAAAGTTTGTTTACAGTGCCTTTCATAAGTTTATGAAGCCACTGTGAAGTAGCATAAGTTTGGTAAGATTAATTTCATAAATGAGATAGTCACATTCTGTGGTGAACACTGTGCTATTACAGTAGGAGATCTTTGCATGTCAGTTATTCCAACATATAAATTTACCTTAAAGGCAAAATCATACAGAAGAACTATGGTAGAGTCAAATTATTTCGGGAGTTGTGTGAGTAAGAATACTTCCTTTCCCTTGCATACTGGATTAGTGCAGTTAGGACCTTGGGGAGCCTATGTCTTACTTTAAACTTGTTTGTTGGCTCATCTGTAAAAAAATGAAGGGATTAATTAATTGATACACACTCTCATGTTGTCATATTTTATCCAAGAAAGGAGTTGTTCTTTGTTTTGACTAGTTTCTTGATACAGCTGTCAATTGCCAAACTCTCTTTTAATAATCTCTGCACAGAATTGATGCTGCCATTCCCTCTTCATGCAGAAGAGCCTGATTAGAATTAAATGAAACAACTTCATACAATTCTGAAAGCATTTACTAAGAGGAGATGGGTATAATACACATAGTATGTGTTGGGATTTGGAAGGAGTGAAGCTACCATAGAAAAGATGGGGAGTAAGATCTGGTACCTATACTTGGATTCCGGTTAATGTCACCTTGGTTTTCATAGTTGCTGACATATAGGACTGTTCATCATGTGTTGAATGGGACTGTGAACTAATTTCATACGGGATTTGATTTATCTTGACAAGTACTGTCTTTTTATTTCTTGGGGTTGGATCTTCACCCAAGGATGCTACAATTACCAATTTAGCAATAAATACAAGTTTTCTAACCTACTTTTAAAAAATGATCAAATCATACAAGGTCAAAGATGTAGGACTGTGCACATTAAATGTTAATGTTAGTATTAGCTAGGTTCATCTCCAATTCAAAATATATTTATATATTAAAAATTTTCTAACTTCAAAACAGAGCATATTTGGAATCAGAATAAACTGAGCTACCGGAGTAGCTTCATGCCTGGAGATAGTAATTAACTCAGGTCTATAGTACCTCTATGAGCACCCCCAGAATAGTCAACTCATCCATACATATGACTCACTGTACAATCACCTTTCTTCTTTAATATAATGAAACAAAAATTTAATTAAAGGATACATGCACATACACATGCACAAGCTATAGCTCAGTGATTGTTTATATAAACTATCCTCTATATTTTAAGTACTTAATGAATATTAGGGAACCATAAACTATGGAGTCTATTGCACTGCTTATTCCCATGAAGTCAATTTACCTTACAGTAATGGCACATCACAGATTCTTATTCAGAGACTTTTAAAACTATGAGGTGCTAAAGAGTATGCTGTAGTTTAAAACACATTTGGAAACTTATACTCTAGTGCATTGCTTCATTTCTTGCTGAAAACATACGCATACCATTGCAGATATGTGTTAAAATACAGGGCTCTATCTGATCATTTTTGAAATACTTTTTATATACATGTTTCAGGCACTCTTTTCTCTTGTTATCTGAATTTTAAACCAAAAAAATTTCAATTTTAATCAGTATTTTGCAGTTTGAAATTAACACACGGATCCTTACCAAGCATGTAAAGTTTATTTTTTAAGAAATCACTTCAATGTTACAAATATTCCTTTCATGTTAGTAGAGTTTTGGGCTAATAGCATAAAAGAACAGAGGCATCCAATGCAAGTTTTATCTTCTTTAATTTTCTTTCTTTCTTTCTTTCTTTCTTTCTTTCTTTCTTTCTTTCTTTCTTTCTTTCTTTCTTTCTTTCTTCTTTCTTTCTTTCTTTCTCTCCTGGGGAGCAGGGTTTCACTCTCCAATTCAGTTGAGGATAGCCTTAAACTCACTATTGTATTCCAGGCAGCCTTGACCTTACAGCATATTTTTTGGCCTTATTTGGGATCTCATACATGTGCCTCCATGCTTGGCCTTCCCAGACTTTAATTATCCATTCACTTTTTCAATTGCAAAAGTTTGGAACCCAAAAGTTATTAAACAGAATACTATTAAACATGTGTTACTGTACATATGAACATAATCAGTTATGCTTATGTTCTATAATTTTGGTAATATTAATTAATAACTTTTCACATTTAAAATGAAAATTCTGGGCCAGGGATATACCTCAGCAGCACTGTGCTTGCCTGGTAAGCTCAAGGTCCTGAGTTTGATTGTTGGTACTGAAATAAATAAATAGTTTGAAATCTAGAGAAATAAACTATTTATGTTCCAAAACATGGAGTTGTATCAAAATCAGGACAAAGAACGCATTTGTTTTAAATTTAAGTGTAATGTGTAAGTTACCTTAAGAAGGCCATGGTATTTCCATTGTGATGGACTACTGTAATCCAAAATGCACGTGTTGAAACCTGCTGAATCTACTTGTTTGCCTATTGAAGTCATCCTACTGTCTTTGTTATCTAAGAACAGCTTTGTAACAAGACCCCTTCACTATGTCTGCGCTAAAGGTTTTGGAATTGCTCAGAGCCTGTGGGTAAGGGGGGGCTCCTCCTGCTGATCTCCATAACATAAGACCCTTGTAAACCTTGGGTTAATTCTGCAGAGCTGAGGGAAATCTGAAGTGAAGGCTGTAGCCAACTTCAAACAAGAAGTCATAATGAAGGAAATACCAGCCAGACAAGCAAATCTCTTGAAGAGGAATTTAAAACAGGTCTCCATTCCTAAATTCTTGAGTGTCTGTTTCTCCCTCACCTCCAGATATACAGAACAAGATGTGTGGAAAAAGATATACAGGGGCCACGAGGGCTCAGCTGTGACACACATTTCAGTTGTTCCCCTATTGTAAATATATTCAATTTTATTCTCTTGCTTTTCCTTTCCTAGAAGCAGGATGACTGTCATAGCTCTAAATTCCCTTTATACTCAGGGCAGAGGCAGAGGGAGAAGCAAGACCAGAAACAAATGCCTTCAAGTAGCAATAATCTTTGATTATTAAGGAAATGTGTCCTAGAATCCCTCCAACAGTCTTCTGCTGGCTTTTTTTTTTTCCCATACTGGGGAATTAACTCAGAAACCAGTGTTTGCCAGGCAAGCGCTTATTCTATTGAGCCATCGCCCCAACCCTTGAAGGTTTTTGTTGGCGATTAGATTATATACCTCTCCCTAGCTACAAGATATACTGGGAAGAGCATTTCTGGAAAGAAGTAGCATAATAATAAATTACAACAAGCCCATTTGGCCTTAACATTGTCTTCCTAAACAAAGTACTTTATTTTGCCTAAAACAGTGCTTACAATATGCAACGCATATTTTAGAGACAGTAAATTGCCTAGTAGATACTGAGTCTCTCCCTCTGTCCCTTCCTCACTCTCTACCTTCCTTCCTTCCTCCCTCATTTCTTTTTTCTTCTTCTTTCTTACTAAAGAGTGGAAGTCCAAGATGGAGTAGTGACTTGGTGGAAAAGTGGAAAGACATGCAGACTGATACAGAGGGGCCATATTTTAGTGAAAAAATTATATGGATTTTTTAAAACACACTTACACTATGCAGTTCAGGCTAGCATTGAACTCACTGTGTAGCTAACACAGGCCCTTAACTCATGGTGTTCCACCTGCCTCAGCATCCAAACTTCTGGCTTCACAGTGTGCACCACCGTGCCCAGTACTGGTAGTCTTTCACACGGAGATAAACCTAGCTATATTGTCATGGTTCACATTGCTGAAGTGGATCTTCAGATGATACCATAATGCCTAAACCTATATGTGCTTTTCTTACAACTGCAAGATATTGAGAGCTAGCTCAGCAGGTTTGTGTTTGTGATGTAGGTCTCAGAGGAGTAACCTACACTTTCAAGGTCTCTAAGTCTGACTAACTTCCAAAGTTAAGCACAAAGAAAACTTGCTTCATTGTTTCCTATGAGACACAAAGAAAGGAAAGATGGATCCCAATGGATCATTAAAAAGCACTTAATGGTGATAAACATCACAAATGGGGGCAATGTGTTTCCCAACTTTACAGTATTCTTTAAAAACTCCAGGTTTAATATGTAAATGCTTATTTTAAAGTGTATAAGATGATCTTGCCTCCAAAAACGGAAGTGTTAGATAAATATGAAATGACATTTATATTTCATTTAAAAACTAATATTCTTCATACTCAATTCTTTACTTAAAGTGCAGGCAATTATAGAAGATATTTCAGGCAATAAAGGCAGACTTTATTTAATTAGTTTAAAAATTTCAATAAAATTAAACCAAGTTTTTTTAGCATTATGAAGTTATTGTAATAATACCTTTTTTGTAATGAAATCTTTGTAACAAAATTGAAATTATTATTTTTAAAATAAAAGATGTTAACCTTTGACATATCCTGATATTTAGTGTGCTCCTAGTATTAGTACATTTTGCAGAGAAATGCATGGATGTAATAACCTAGAAACTATACATCCACTTAAAATTTTTATATGACAAAATTCTCTGGAGGCGAACACTCAGTCAGAAACAGGAATAACAAGCAGAGCCCTTTGTCTTCCTGGTTCATTTTTCATTGAGTCAACTTGCAAATTGTGTCTCACAGTTCTATATGATTTACATAAATAATTCATATTCTTGGTTCACAACTTGGAAATAATTGGAGAGAAATTAAAGTATTTGTGCTTGTGTGTGTGTCTCTGTGTGTGTTTCCAATTTTGAATATGTCTCCCATTAAAGAAAGTCTTGAATGTCTAAAGACACTGGGCTCCCTCTGCCTCTCCTAAGTGTAATTGATATGACCTAAGTATTCACAAGGCTTATATGACTTTCAGGTAGCCCTATCAGTATGACAAATGGGACAGGGCACAGTGTTCAAGATGGAAACAACTTTTGGACATTCTCATGAGCCTCAATTTTTTACCTGTAAAATGGTAAAAAGAAAGAAAAGATACCTGAATTACAAAGTTGTTACAAGAGTGCAAAGCATAATTTTTTTTTTGTAATAGTGAATCAAGTAAGATTTTTGTGTATGATAAAGCCAGTCCTATATGGTATATAATTACCAGCATGCATGTCTATTGCAGTTATGACAGAAATGTAACCCAAATAGCAAAACCCAAAGTATCACATCTAAAAGTAAAATATAAAACAAAACCTTCAGGAAGTTTATGTTTGTGTCTTATAAGTATGTATCACAAACTGGCTTTTAGAAATACATTCTTAAAGATAGTATGAATGTGTTACTGGATTCAACTTTTTCCTTTTCATTTTGTTGGTTAAGTTTGAGCTGATTTTCTCAGTTAGATTTCATGTGCTCGCTCCACAGAGATGACCTTTGGTCCCATTGCCTATGGAATGATAGGCTTTCACTACCACAGAAGTCTCTCCTCAACCCTGTGTTTCTTCCTTTGTCTCATACCCTGCTTGTCCATATCCTTGTCTTGCATATGTATCCTGCCTTCTCCACAAAGTGTTTCAAGTATTGTCTTTTTTTTTTCTTTTTCTGTCTTATTCCTGAGATAAAATACTCAACACCCAAAACGAAGGGACCAAAGTCTTATTTAGCACACAGTTTGTGGAAGTTTCTCTCCACAATCAGCTGACTCCAAGGCAGGGCATCTTGGTTAAGAGCAATAGTTTGATTCAGCAGAAGACAGCAAAAGCAGCAAGAACTCAAAGGGGGCCAGCAGGCCTCTTCCTCCTCGTGCTGGAAGCAGGCTACTTCTCCCTGGAGCAGGACAGCGTCCTCACCGTGTTCATGCCCTGCTCTTGCAAGGCTGAAGATGTTTGAAGGGGAGTACCCTGCTCGCTGATGAGCTCCTCAGGTAAACTTCAGACCTTCCGAATTTGCATGATGAAAAATGTCCTAGAGGTAAGGAGCATGTCCTCTGTACCTGGGATGCAGCGCTACTGAGCGAGCTGCTAGAAGGCTGCGGTTGACACAAGGTATCCATCATTATGCCTGGTTGTTCTTTGTATTTATACTATTTATAAAGCATAGATTATTCTTCCCATGAATACCAATTTTATAAAAGTCATTTTTCATGCGGTCTTTTAAAATGTTTCTTAATTTTCATACACCTCTGCTTCTTGTCTGTTGCTAGGCATTTTGGTTATCATTTCATTTTTCCTCAGTTTTGCTTGCACTTTTCACCTTCCATACGAATGTACAAAGACAGGAGAGAAGCCATGATTGTAATATTCTGTTGTCACACAGTGTTCAACAAGGAATTTGAATCATTAATAAGTAAGTGCAGAAAAATTTGAAATTCATAGTGTTTATAGAGATGAGGGCATACAAATATCTTCTGTGCTATATTATTTTTTTCTTTAAAAGACTATAATTCCCATGACGTATTTGATGATTTTTGCATTGTTGTACTAATTAATGTGTGCTCAGTCCCTAACAGTATGTCTGAACCACAAAGACAGCACATTTACAGGGTATGTCAAAGTGTCTATGTGCTAAACCCAAAAGATTATTGAGTAAATATTAGGAACACTACACTAAAATTGACATTTAATAAATGTAATAAAATATTTTTAGAGAACAGCCACTTTGGCCATCTATGAAAGCTGTTTTTGGTGGATGGGGATTTTGATTTGGAAGACGAGTAGACAAACCAAAGGAGGAAGGACTGTCCAAATCTAGTTAACAGCAAGTGTTCTGTGATTTCACATTAACTATTAGAATGTTCATGTAAATTTACGGTTTATATAAACCAATATAATTGTTCTCATTTTTCATAGCCTATTTATAAAGCAAATCTTTTACTCCTTAAATGATATATTGCTGGCCTGCCAAATAGCTAAGCAAATAAAGCATCAGCAAGCAGGGCAGGGACTAGAGGTTTGATCCCAGGCCTGCTGTTCCAGCCCCACCCTCTGAGCATGCTGAGACAGCAATTGAGATGGGGGTGGTGGCATGCACCTGTAATCCCAGCTCTTGGGAAGCTGTAAACAGGCAGGTCACTACCAGTCCAATCTAGTAGTGAGACCCTGAACAACCTGTAGACCCTTTCCTAAAGATACAAAAACAAACAAACAAAAAAACATTGAGCCCAACTTAATGTTTGAAGACTAAGTTCATTCAGCAAGATTTATTTAGGATTGATTGCTGAGACAAAAGCACATGTGTATATGACACATTTAAGGCAGAGACTCTTTTAAATATCAAACTGTTCTAAATAATATCCCTGGCACACTACTTAAAGCTGGACACTGTTGAGTCTATCTTTATAAAGCAGCTATTTTTCAACAGGGGTGTATATAAAATGCTTCACACTTGATATTTTTATATGTGAACATATTTATACATATGTATTCTTCAGAAAGCTTGAAAATAAAGTATATTAATATTTGAGATTTAACTTTGAGAGTACTTTACGTTGCAAAAGGTCATTTCAGGCAGGAAGAGACAGTGTTCCACTACAGTAAGCCTTGCTATCTGTGTGCTAATTGAGCTTATCTCACATTTCAAACAGAATTATCTATTCCTAGGCTTAAGAAGAGCTGCTATATTCAGTATAGTGGTATTTACAGGACATCTACCTTAGTAGGCACTTCATCTTTTCTATGATTCTTGTGTTTGTTAGGAAGAAAAAATATACATGATGTCATAATTAGTTTGCTGAGAACTTCAGTATTTAATAATGAAATGAAAGTGAACATGGGAATATGTTTACATTTGACCAGGGGCAGAGACTCAGAGGGAGAAAATATCCTCTGCCTTTTGTTCTCAAAATTCCCTTTTTTGTTATTCTTGTAAATAATCCTGAACATTCCATTGATAGTCCCTTTTCAAAATTCCCACAAAAGGAAGCAAGTCAAGGGTAGAATCTTAGGTGTAGAAGTTCTTCTATTTGGCCAAGTGTGTTAACTGCAAGCAACACAAAAAGGACAATTGATCACATTGCCTTATCCCTCTTCTCTTGCCATTTCTCCCCGCTCCACCATCTGTGATAATTGACATACTATACTAAATTTCTATGATCACCAGGATGTGAACATTCTAAAAGCAGAAATCAATACAAAGCCACCGTGTTTATATTATGCTCTCATTCTTTTTTCTTTCTTTCTTTTTTTTTTTCATATTTTAGGGAAAGTCTGCATTTTTGTTCAGGGTCTCACTACTCTAGATCGGACTCCTAGTGATCCTCCTGTTTACAACCTCCCAAAAGCTGGGATTACAGGGCATGCCCCCACGCCCAGTTCCAATCACCATTTCAGTGCACCCCAGAGGTGGGTCATTCTTTCCTTGAAATCAGACAGCAATTATTGTGAACATGAAAGCTGTTCTCAATCATGAAGATAAAGAGATCAACATTATCCTGAAATATAAAAAAAAGTCACAGAAGAGTAACTAATCATATTAGGTAAATTGCAAAGGAAAGAGATGGAGAAAATATTTTAGAAGGGATCAAAGAAGGGAGCATAATGTGAAGGAACATTAGCATTCTGATGATAGTAAGATTTTTAGTTTTTTACTCAAATAAAATATTGTTCACAATCATATCTATAATTACCCAGAAATTAAGATTGAAGGAGAAAATATAGGAAATTTAATTAAATCTAAACATTAAGCAAGCAAAATGTGCTAGTGACTTCTTTGAAATTCAAATGTAAGTGGGAGTCTTACATATACTTGGAGACATCTTGTTTTTTAAGATATTAACAAAAATATTCTACAGCCAAAGCAAAAAGTATTGGTAGTATATGAACTTCCAAGATTGATATGTTTCTCTGCTTCTAAGAAATAATATATATCAAAAAATGTTGGTGAGTTGGATTCAGTTTTGTCTTTGGTATATGTTACATTTTTGCTCTTGATGAGGTAGGTTTAGTAACACTGCTTTGTTAGTTATGCTTGTATGAAATTTTATTTCCTTGAACTACTAGGTGAACAGTTAACTAGCACTGTTGCTGCAGAGCAGCGAGGGCCAGAGTGCACTCTGGTGTCAGAGCCTGTGTTGGCATGTGGATAAATGTACTCGAGGGTGTAGGGGAGAAGCAAGGTTGCAAGCCAGCATGGTCATCCCTGGCATTCTGTGACTGAACAGTATTAAATAACAATTTGCCATTAATCTATGTATAGCACTATATTTGCATAGTAAAATTAGATTCAATTATAGATTGAGGAATTGGAACTTGGAAATAAAAGTCAGATTAAATGGAGCACTGCATAATCTGATGTTTGTGCAAACTGTCCCACGTACCTATGTAAAAATTTCTATTACATGAATTCATCAACATGAAAATGTGCATATAATGTGATAAATATGAAATACAAATAAGTCAGAGAAAAGGAAATTATGGAAGCAAAAGTTATACAGCTGGAGGAAGAATATTTGCCAAACAACGTTCTTTAGTGCCCAGCTCAATACCTGATCTTATGTAAGTGCTCATAAGTGAATATTGACTGAAAGATTGGATAGACCACTCACCTTCAGTGAGTTCTCAGTGCAGTGAGGTAGGTGGCTATAGAAAGTTGTAAGCAGAACAATATTCTTGGTGTCATGAGACTGTCACCGGCCACATGTTAAGATGGAAGACATCAGGGTGTGCACATAATCTGTCTATCTGGGAAACTAGAAAGACATCCTGAGAAGTTGCCCTGGGAATCCAGTAGAGTTAACCAAGGAAACTGGAACAGGGGATAGGGAAAATGTTGAAAATTCATAGGCACAGAGATGGATGCACGAGGGAACTTCGTGAATGTTGGGAAGTTGGCTGAACTAAATATTTCTTAGATACAAATTTCAGTGCACTGCGGATAAAATTTCAAGCTGAAAAGTTTCAAGGCCTCATTCTATGTCAGATTAAAGAGCTTGGACTTTATTCTGTAAACTACTGGGAACAATTGACAGATTTTAAGCAGGACTTAAAAAGGTCAGATGCTCAGTTTTGGCAGAACATTTTGCCAATTATGTGAGAAATGGATGTGAGATGGGCAAAATTACAGACAAGGGGGCCAATTTAGGTAACTACAGCCCTAACCTACAGATAAGGCGATAAGGATGGGAAATTAATGCTAAAAATATAGTGGTTGGCTGGGTTAGGGGTGGAAATTTAAGCTTAAAATTATAATAAAATAGAAATTAATAGGGGTTTGCAGTTCCTTAGATATAAGAATGAGAAATGCATAATACTTGGAGTATATTGGAGTTATGAGTTGGAAAATTTGTATACATATATATATATATATATATATATATATATATATATGATTGTTTAAATTTCTCATTCTATCAAGAAATAAATTTACAATTTGAAAGAAAATTTATACCCTATATGCATCTAAACTACTTGAGTGAAATTATTTCCTATCAAGTATAGATTAAATATATAAATTTTATCTGTTTGCATGTACTTATATCAAGACCTCTAAAAACATTTTAGAGGCATTATAGGGTATTCTTTAACTAAACATGATTTATTTCTCTACAAGAAGATACTTATTTCTGTTATTTAACTTTAAAAACTGCATTATGCACACTCTTTATTTAGAGGCCAAGTGAGAGGAAGGAAGTTCATTGGAGATGAACTAAAGAAACACTACACAACCTGGGCTGGAAAAGGGGCCAGAAAAGCCAGTGGGCAGCACAGTGATGAGGGGCTGAAAGCAGTGAGTCTAAGAGACATGACTAAATCACTGATCTGCTCACATGGGAGAAGCCCTAGATATGTGCATCTCTGTAAGATTCTCGCTGGATCTCTCCTCCTTAATGTCCCAGTTGACTAGCCTGTTCCTTGGGTTTATGTATCACTGCTTGACTTTGTGTCATCTGACTTCTCGTCACTTCTTTGTCATTTTCTGTCACCACCTTGCTCCTCAAAGTTTTCTCTACTGATAATTCCAAGATTCTTGTCATTTAGCTATATAGCAACTTAATACTCATTCAAAACAGTCTGCATACCTTGTATAGATGTCACTGATGGGAAGGGGTAGAAGAGGTCCCCTTCTCTACAGTGTGAAAATGTGTAGAATAGTTTCAAATATTTAAAAAATATTTTCTTCTATATGTAAGGTCCAATGAAAATTTCTATTTTTCATCAAGGATCTCTTTTCTCTTTCTCTCTCTGTCCCTCTTTCTCTCAAACTATCTTTCTCTCTCAATCTTTCTTCCTCCCTCTCTCTCAATCTCTGTCCCTCTCTCAGATAGACAGGCTGATAGACAGATTATGATTCACATTATATACATGTATGCTCATTGATAAGATTTTCACTTACATACATGTATGATTTTCATTTTATACTTATCATCATAACTTCATTATTCCATTTCATATAAGGAAAAGCTGGATAAGAAGTGACCCAGCCTCTCCAGCATCACAGGATTCATTCCTGTGCTCCTTGAAGCAGCTGCTCCCAGCCACCCACTCCGTCCACACAGGCTGCTTGCGCAGGCTTCCTGGACACCAGGTGGCTGTCTGGTCTGTCTGAGTTTGCCAGAAGGCACCTCAGCCAGGACTGCTCTCTGGCATCGCAGGGCAGCACACCAGCAAATGCTATGGTTTCTTAGGAATGAATATTCCGCTAGTGATGAAGAGGCCTGCTATAATATTTAGTAGGGTGTTTTCTGAAAGTTAAATTCTACACAGGGAAAAAAGCCAATTTCCCTTTTAAAGTTTGCTTTGTCTTCCTCATGTTTGTTGGACTGGCATTTATTTGATCTAAGTAATAGAACAGCAGACACCACGTGCTATCACAAGGGTCATAGTTCTGACATTGTTAATGCTATAAATGGACCTTTTACCAGCTACCTTATTTACTGTGTGTCATATTCCTTTAAAAAATTTTGTTTCTCATGAAGAATGTAAATATCCTAAAGTTTCAGATCTTCTATTTCCAAAATATACATAAAAAATGAAAGATTCTATCAGATGCGAGATAAAATTATTCAACCTAGTCGAATACCATCAATTTATGGGCTCACAGACAAAACAGCATCACGTGCGGATTCAGCCAACCTGTCTAAATCTGAGCTCTCTCACCTGTAGGAAGCACAGGTTACTTGACTTCTCCAAGACTCAACTTTCTTTGTAAAATGGCCCTACTGATACTTAAATTTCATAAGAGTGCTGGAGGATTGCCTGGGTTGGAAGTTCCCAAAAGACTATGCTACTAAGGAGCAGTGCAAAAATCAGTCACAAATGAAGATAGAAAATAACCTTATACTGGTACATAAATTTAATTTTTAAATAGTTTTTTTTTCCAAATTATAGTTCTGATGAGCTAGCGTATTTTGTGCACTGTTTTATTTCACCTGTACCGGTTTTTTTTAACCCCTTGGAATCCCCATTCCACAGTCAATGCTTGGTTGAGTTGTGTGAATCTCTCTTTTGTTATGCTATAAGATTCTTCAGGGCATAAACTATGCTGTGGTCACATTTTAATCCCTAGGGATTGTCTGCACTCTGGCACAGTGGAGGTTTATATTGAGCTGAATAATACCCACCATTGTTTCTAATTTGAGACTTACTGGTATTGGTTTATTGCTCAAGAATTTGACAAGATATTTTTCTCCATCCTGGCTTTATCTTATACCTTCCTTTTTCATATATCATTGAGGAAATGTTTTTCTCTATAAAAGAGATTTGTAATTTGTATTTGCATTAAAAATACAACATTTCTAGGGCTGGTGGGATAGCTCAGTGGGCAAGCTCCTTCTTTGTCAAGCACAGGGACCAGGGTTCGATCTTTGGTGCTACATGCTTCCCAGCTCTTGCTCCCTGGAGCATGGTGAGCTGGCAGTGGAGTCTTGGCATGGTGAGGCATGCCTGTAATTCCAGCTCTGGGGAGGCTGAAAAAGGAGGATCACTGGGAATCCAAGGGGTGAAGTGAGACCCTGTACCAAATACACAAATTAAAAAAAAAAAAAAATATATATATATATATATATGTGTGTGTGTGTGAGAGAGAGAGAGAGAGAGAGAGAGAGAGAGACTTTTCTATATACTTTTATTTCATTATTTTATTTTAATCCCAGATCTTTGATTTTGGAAATATTGGAAAAGCAGAAATTGAAGGAAGGGGCGAGAACATATTTTAATGACAATTCCCAATTTAGAAAGAAAGCTATGCTTTAAATTTTGAATCCAACGCTCTCCCATAAGATTTCTTTGTCTCCTGAAATCTCACAAGGAAGTAGTCATTTGAGAACTACTTGATGACCATACTAGACAAGGAAAGGCAAGGGACATAAGCTCCAATATCCCAAATGTAAACGTAGGATATGGTAGGTGTCAGCAAGATAAATGTCTTGGAATTTCAGAAGGGTAAAGTCAGACCTGGAGGAATAAGAAAAGGTAGACAGTCAGTTCCTCCAGAGCATATTTGGAGAGCTGCATCATGGGAGACCAAGTCATGCAAAGCTGGGAGGCAAGTGGCTACAGCAGAGTAATCACTGTTTGAAGCATCAGAGGCCTGTGATTGTAGCAACTGCACTGGTTTGAATCATTTCATCACCCATCACTTAATTTCAAAACAGGATTTTTTACCAATTCAACCCTTGTGCTATTTTCATTTCATAATACTTGATTAACCACAAAGTAATCATTTAACGACAAGGACTCCAATGTGAATAAAATTCCATTTACGAAAAACCCACAATTTCTACTAGGTTTCCATAGAAACAGAGAAAACCATGACCGTGTAACTCAGTCATATTTTCTTTCCTGTTGGATCATTTATAGTGAAATTGTGTGTTCCTAAACATACTTGAGCACATACAGAAGAGCCTATTCACTTAATAGCATCTTTCATTTTCAGAAATGAAAGGATGGCTTTAATACACTACTTAAAAACACAACTACAATCTGAAAAATACGTAGTAGTCAGTCTTCCCACATGGAGTCTATACTTGATGCAGTGGAAACCCATTATGAACTTTATGAATTGATTTTCTTTATTTTTCTTTCTTTTTTTTTTGTTGGCCTTTTTGACAGCCCATGATAAAGTTAAATCTAGTAATGGATTGTGTAAGGCAGAGAATAAACTTAACAGTTTTTTCAGTATTTGTACATAAGCCAAAACGAAAATAGGAAAGTGGGAACCAAACTGAAGCTGATTTCTAGTGTTCTGTTACTTTGTAATTCTGACTGTCCGCTATGAAAATATAGCTGATTATCTCATGTTTGTTGACAATATGTTAATTCAGTGCTTTGTTGTTTAAAAATTCAAATTAAAACATAAAAGAGCTGCCTGTAACTTTAGTTTTGTGGCACATACTTGTGATTTCCTAACTCTGAGAAGATCAGGTATTAGGAATGCAAGTCGGAGCTCAACTCCAGCAATTTAGAAACTTGGTGATGCCTGCCTACAAAATAGAAATGGGTGGGTGTGTAGTGTGATGGCCTTGGGTTCAATTTCCAGTGCCTTACAGAAAAAAGTAAAGTAAAATAAAATAATAAAATAAAAATAAATAGGAAGAAAGGCAAGACAAATATTGGTTGTAGAAAAATCATATTTTGAATTCTTGGAAATTTTAAAATTTGAGATCCTGTAAATATAGAAATTTTGACTTTTTAAAAATTTTCACTTTTTAGTAAATTGTGTGTCTAAAATTTATCTAAATCTTTGGATGGCTCCATAACGCAATGATATTCAGAAAAGCTCAAATTTGGAGCCACCTAAGATGCAAGTAGATGTACATTTTCCTCTGGTCAAAATTAAATTTTGTTCCTATATATTTTATGTTAGAATTTCCCTCCAGAAATACAATTGTACTATCAAAAACATAGTGTACCATTAATCAATGAAAAGATAGTGTGTTGTGGTCTTTAACTATTAAGGAAGAATACAGTGAATATTGGTGAAACAACATGAGTTTTGAAAAGTAGGCTTTCCAGAGTAGAAGAGGACGATCTTGTGCAACAAATGAAGAATAAAGAAAGTCATGGAGAGGCCCAACCATGAAAGGATGCCTGAGAAATATGGAGGGGTCCAGAGTTATTCTTAATAAAGTACATAGAAAAAATGCACACTTAGTCAGCTTGTGGAGATCCTGAGGGACAGGCTATCTCAGCAGTGACTGTGACACATGAATAGTGTATGCAGATAAGCGTATCAAACGGTGGAGAACAAACATCAGGGCACATTTTATCTCCCATGGAGAAAATAAAACACTCTTATCGTGCAGGTGGGGATACTAACAGAGGAGAAGTGCTGTTTTATTGTTTATACTGCTAAAGTGGTTTGTACAGTGAAAATGTTATGCTATTTCTTCAAGTAATATAGTTTTAAAAAAGAAATTTTGGGAAAACATGTTTTGATTTCATCATTAAACTAATTCAGTTCTTTTTGTAGAATATTTGACCCACCACCAGCAATGGAGCATTTCAAAGACCTTCTGGGCAAATGTAATAGAGAAGACATTGTTGAGCACAAATTCCTTGCAGAGAAAGATTGAAAAATCCTGCAGGGAACCAAGGAAACCATATTCCTAAATACTCCTCCCTGCAGAGAAGGTTTTATCCTTGGCTGTTTCTTAGCACTGACAAAGTTTTGAACATATAAGTGATAACTATCTTTTCCAATGTGAAAATCCCCTGAGAAAATTATGGAAATATTGATGGTTACACTATGAATGGTAACTTTTTAAAAAAAATAGAGATTTTTATCTTTATAAATATAAGCTCAGAATGAACAAATGAAATGTGTATGTCAAAGTGCAGATGGATTTTTTTAAAAGATTATTCACCATAAATATTTCCTGAATATGCATTCTGCTGCAGAACTGCGCTAGAAGCTGGATGTATAAAGTTTAATAAGTCATAATCTTCTCCTAAATAATGATTGATTATGCCACGATTAGTTATGTATGTATTTCTTTCCTTGTTCTCAGAAAACACTCAAGTTTTAGCAATATGAGCAATGTACCTTTATGTTGCTTCTCAGTCAGGCTATTTAGTTAATCCCATGTTGTAGATAAGCTTGAAGAGATTATATGATGACCCTGTCTCTACCCATAAGCTCATGTGACTCTGTAGAAGGAAAAAGCTGATGCCTGTTTAAATTTTGTAAAAGTTTAAGTGTGACTGAGGTTTGTGCCAGGTAAAAAATTACTGAATCACAGTTAAATTTCTTCAGGGCGTCAGCATATCTCTGTTTTTATGTGTAAGTGACACATCACATGATGTCATAGAATCACGCCCATGGCTCCTCAGTCTGCTAATTTTCACTTTTGCTGTTGGAAATGCACTGGAGAGTTTGGTTATAAATATGAAGAGAAATGTTATTACAAAGACTTCTCTTCAGGGATTTCTAAGACCCTTTGATCAGCATTCCTGTGATGAAGTTCGACAAAATCCCCACTGAATGTTCCTCTTTAAAGACGAAGAAGCTATTTAAAAACTGGTTTTGTACAGTTTTCCAAGACTTTCTTATTTTGCTTTGATTTGTAACTTTGTGTTCTTCTGTGATTTTAATGCACACTTGAATGCCCCTGAAAGCCTGAGACAGATGAATTAAAGCCATAATGTTCAAGAAAATTCTACTTTAAGGCATTTTCTCCTTTGCTGCTTTTTTTTTTCTTCAAAGTACTCTCAACACGTAATATTAAGATTTCAATATTCTATTTTCAAAGATGTTTCTACAGACATGCAAAAACTTCTTTCTAAATGCATGAACATCCTTTGAGGATGCTGTTGTTGTTGTGAATAGTTTTCTTCACTTTAAAAATTTTATGATTCATTATTATAAATACATAGACAAGTAAAAATGTAAGTTGCTCTCATTTGGAACATACTGTGGTTTACATCTTCAGCAAAATTAAGTTATCTACAAGATTTTAATCCAGTAGACTGTATATCTTCTTATTAACAAAATGGTGTGTCAGATGCCGTAAAACATTTTTAACAGTAAAGGTCACATTTTATTGCAAAAACCTGTCAGCGCTTTATGTCCAAGCTGTGAAATGTTATTGCTTCAGGGTGATTATGTGGGAGGGGGCTGTGGTTAAGAATGCCTTTCTGTGACCAACTATGATTTACAGCAGTGAGCAGAGAATTAAACCCTTAATTGAAGCCTACAGAGAAGTACCTAGGGGCTAGATTCAGTCCGAAATTTGATTCAGACAATTTTCTTAGTCAAGCCCCTGTGGGCTTATGAGTTGATTCTCATGAGTTTTGACTGTGATTGAAAAGACAAGCTGTTTTCTGCTTTGCACTGAACTCCCCTAAGGTAAATCCTCAGTTTTAGTAAGCTTCATGATTAATGAGGAAGGAGAAGTTATCAGAGAGGAGAGTGTAGGATTTTAACTCTTCCATCAAGTTGAAAAAGAATGTATCTTAATCTATCTGATACTTTGTGATGGAAATTCTCATCTGGGAAACAGATAAATCTGCACTTCCTGAAATTAGGTGTCCTGGACTTATGGTTACAATCACTGGTCCTGCACCTCTCTGAAAGAATGCAGGCCTTTCCTTGCTGGTGCCTCAGATTGACCACAGCAGTATCCGGTATTTGTAAGGAGATGCAGATATGAAGCAAGGTCAGGCCATCGGTCATGTGGTCCTTCATCAACCTCTTAATCCCTTTTTAGCTATAAATAATATCTTTGTTTGTCCATCATTATTTCTATTTGTCCTTCCTTGGCATGTGTCATGGGCCTTAAAAGTTTATTTATTAACATATCTTACTCACTCTGACTTTGTGTATACTACTTGTTTCCTGATACTTAATAGATGCTTGATGTGTCTATGAGTTTTTGTTGTATTACTTAACCAGCCTATCACTTGCCATCTCCTCTGTAGCAGAATTAATTGTTAGATACTGCGTGCAATCTATGTTACCTATTAAATGCCTGAGATATTCAAAGTGTTAAGGAGGATGGAAGGACAAAATACAACCCTGAGTTTAAGTTTTTGGAGTGGTGAGAAATCCTGTTATGTATAAAAAGTTATAGTGTCAGATAGAAATTTTTGTAGAATGGACACTGACAAGAATTGTGATTTAGAGAAATGAATCTCGACATGGTGTATAACATGTGTCATGGAAGAGAAGATTGTATAAAAAAGGTCGTTTCAATGGTCTAGGAAAGTAATAATGTCCTAAACCACTCTAGCAGTTATTAGATAGGAGAGAAAAGGTCACACACAAATTATATTTTATAGATAGAATTAACATTGTTTGGCAACTTACTGAAGAGAGGCACTCGAGGATTGGGGGAGAAGAGACTAAGATCACCTTGAGCTACTGAGTGAAGTAAATGGGAGGTGGCAATAATCAAATAAAAATAAGAATATGTGGAGTGGAGCCAAAGCAGTGGCAATGCAGTGGTTTTCTAGCTGGAAGCATAGCAAATAAAATATTCCCACAAGGCAGCTGCACAGAGTTACACGGCAGGTAGATGATGCCAGATAGAATAATGGAACATAAGTAAAGATTTGGGAATCAACTCAAAGAGGAAAATGTTCAGTCAAGGCATTTGTTTCTAATGTTAGGAAGAATATGGAGACAGAGGAGAGCAAACAAGGGAACTGTGAAAATTACCAGCACTATAGGGTTAGAAGAAATGAGGGAAATAGGGGAAAGATCTTAAGAAGCAGCAGTTGATAACCAAAGGAAAGTCCGGAAAAACCCATTGGAAAAATAGAAATTAGAGGACCAAGAACAGATAATCAAACTTAGCCGATACTAATTTTCTGATAGTTCAAGAAGAGAGATTTCAATATAATGGTGAAGCATAAATTATTTTCTAAGGTGTTTGCATAAGACAAGTCATCACTTACAAAACAACAGATGTAAGTCTCCATCCTTAACAATATCCTAGCAAACAAGACTGTCTGATTGACATTTGTATTTCAATAAAATAAAAATAAATGGAAAAAAAAAAAAAAAAAAAAAAAAAAAAGGAAAAAAAAAAAAAAAAAAAGAAACATAGGGAATAGACAAAAGCGGAGAAAAGTTAAGATGCATTGCTTGGAACAAATTTGTTCTAAGTAGTTGACCTAAAAACAGTTTCTTGTGGTCAAAGATTAACATAGGGGGCCAGGGAGCTGGCTCAGTGGAATAAGCACTTCCCTGGCAAGTGCAAGGGCGTGAGTTCAATGCTCCGTTCTGCCAAAAAACCAAAGTAAACAAATAAACATGAGCATGGAGGGGGAGCTTTAGACACACTCTTCAACGTAGAAGAAATTGGATTTCATATGGGCAGGTAGGACATGAAAAGACTGTTGGGAACTTGATTGCTGGAGCATCTGCTTTCTGAATAAACTGTCCACATTTATAACAACTTCACGTTTTATTGAAGAAGGACTATGTCTACAGTGATATTTGGTAATATTTTTCATGAATTATTATCTTTCCAAAGACTGTTGCCAACCAGCATTATACCTTGATTCCAACTGAAAATGTACATTTAATCTAGTCCCATGGAGAAGCAATATACATCATTTCCTAATCACCCATGTTGATATATTTTATTATAATATTTCTATATGGAATTATAGTCTTTGTGATTCTTATTTTATAAGAACATGGAAAAAGTATATTAGTCTAATAACAACAATAGAAAATTACAAGTGGTGCTGAGATTAAAGATGTCTCTTATTTATAAATGGTTTCCTAGGGAAATAATGATCCTTTTTAACTGTGACTAAGATTGTCCCTATCATCATTGCTGAATAACCTTCTGGAGAATTTTCATAGACAAATTAACTGCCAAATAACTCTCCCAACTTCTCTTCCTGAATGAAGTCATTTGAGAAGTGAAGATTTTTGTTTTATTTTAAAGGTTTGTTTTGACTGCAGTTAGTTTGGCTTGTAGGTCAGATATCCACTCAGGTCTCTTCAATACATATTCATTCAATATAAAGACTATATGTCAGATTTCTGCTCTGTCTGGAAATAGTCTCGTTAGGACTACAGTCCAAGTGGCCTTTCCCTCTTGGGATCATGCATTCACAGTAGGGACTAGAGGACAAGAGAGAGAAAGAACAAGAGTGTGATCACATGAATCACGAGTGGCTGGGAACATTTACTGGGCTGCTACATTGGGAGTTGAATAGAGTATGCATCTGTAGAGAAATCCAGTTCTAAGAGATCAGAGCACCTTCAAAAACCAGAGTATAAATTGGGGGATAGAGGTGTCCAGGTTGGAGAGCAGCATAAGGGCTTTATCCTAAGGGCAATAAGAATCACTGAAGGGTTGTAAGTAAAGCAGTGACATGAGCAAAATTTCTGTGTGCAAATCCAGCTGATAAATGGGAAACATAAAGTAGACAAAGAAAAGCTGAGTCTGAAGCTTCATTAGGCAACAATCGAAGTAATGCAGAAAATACATTATGGTACCTAGTCTAGTGCTGATCTGTGCAATTAGAGAGGTCAGATTCAAGGGATTTTTTTCAGATATGTCCCAGAAACATGAGTTCTATTTTGGGCTATTTCTTAACTGCCGGTTAATTAGCTTCCCGGGTTTCATTTTATTTTTCTGTAAAACAAAGATTGGTAGAAAATAGGTAAGAGGGTACAAACACTTGTGCTAGATAGTGAATTCACACAGCCAGAAGTAATCCTGAAGTGGGTAGTGGATATAAAAGCTCCTAACAGAACATAGGCCATATATTTAAATCCTTTTTAAATGATATCACTCCCTTCCAAAATGTTATGATTCTGTGTGTCATGTGAGTTCATATCCTTCTCGGGGACTTATCTCCTTTCTTTGTTTCATATACATTTAATTGGAATTGCTTCAGTCAATACCTTTATCAATTAGTACTAGATGATGAAGGGATTGAGTGATCCCTTCAAAAATGTCAGCAACTTGCATGGGTTATGAAGGATCCTCGAATGCAACGCTCAGTAGGAAAGTTTTTTGTGATGACAACACTGATGGTGATTGCAGGATCAAGTCCAGGGAGGCTTTGGGTAATTTTGTGTTTGTGTAGTTCAAGTAACATTGATATAACAATATCTGTGGGTTAGCTTGAGAGAGTAAAACAAATGGCTTGTGTTAGAATCCAGTTTTACCATTTTCTTGACAGATATGAGTAAGCTTGAAACAAGTGACTTGACCTCCTCCCTAAGCCTTGAGATTCTATTATCTATAAAAAGTGGTTAAACTGCCTATTAGTGGAACATGCTATAACCAAAGAAAGAGAAGGTATGGAACATGGTGACTAATGTGTAGTAGGGATTCAATAAATATTAGTTCCTTCCTTTTCCAATTTTGCCCTTTATTTGTACTTTCTCTGCACAGTTTATTGTAAAGAACAAACCTCAATGAGAAAGAAGAGTTTTATTGATGTGTTTGCAAATGGGTTGTTGGGGACGTGGAATATGTTACATTGAAAGTAGATAAATTTCATTATGATATGAGCCTCACACAAGCCAAAGACAAGGTTTATAATTTGTTTTATTTAAAACATTAAATTATGATTGCTCACTTAATAACTCCAATCTACTAAACTGAACTGCATTTGTGTTCAACAGACAGTCATAAAAATCCCTGTTAGACATTTAATTACTTTCACAAATTGTTTTATAAAGCTCTGTAAAACAAATATGTTGATTAGCAAAAAGAAAGAGAATCATGATTACAGAAATACTGATCATTGTAAATATATAAATTTAGTGACATATGAGTATTCTGTCATATATTGCACTTTACCTATTAAAGATTTGTCTTAGGCAAACTTGTCTGCTTTTAAAGCTAAAACACCACATGCAGATTCTTTCACGTGTCTGATCTGAAGAGATGCCTACTGTGTCTTTCTGAAAAAAAGTTTTGTGTTTTTCTCAATGGAAGCTTACAATAACCTCAAGGAATATCAATTTGCTAAACCCAATTTGCAAAGACAAAGCAAAATCAATGTTCAGTAAAACATGAAAAAATGACTGAATATCAAAGTTAAGAGATAAACAGATGACAGTATTTATTCAGGTTTAGCATGGGGCCTGTGGAAATAAAGTATTTAAGAAGTCTTTTCAGAGAAGCCAGTCAGGTTGTATTCCTTAGAGTTCTTCCTGTCTAGGTGGGAACAATGTCTTTCGAAGGGTATGAATGTTTTCCTCATCAGTGCTTTCTTGTGAACTCAAGTTCTAAACTTGTCATAAGATATGCAGTGACTGGAGCCTGCCAGGTAAGAATTTACAATGCAAAAATCTACTTTTAAAGTTGTTAGCCTATTCCTTTCCTGTCCTAAAGCATGCTTTTGTCAAGATTGTTAGAGGAACAACTAGTGCCTCTATAATAGATCAAATCCCACTCAGCACACACACACACACACACACACACACACACACACACACACATTTTACGTAGTGATCCACATTAGGCACTCTCTCATGATCTTAACACTATAGCTAAGAAAACAGAGAGACAGAGACAGAGACAGAGACAGAGAGAGACAGAAACAGAGACAGAGAGATAGAGCAGGAGGGAGGGAAGAAGAGAGGAGGGAGGAATAAAGGAAAGAAGAGAAGAAATGAGAACATTCTCACAAATTTGTTCACCAGACATTTCTCTAGCAAAATTTCATTATTTAGGCATTGCCATTTCAAGAATGAATTAGAACTCCCATATGTAAAATTTAATAGCTTTCATGGGAGAGAAAACAATACAAACAATTTAAATAAATTATCATCGCAGGAAAATATAGTTATCAGCAAACCACTAAGTCATTTGGGAAAATGAACAATGATTAGCTTTCCAGAATGGGATTGAATAATTGAAGCATTTCACTACTCACCAAGCCATCAGTGGGACAACCCGATTCTGTGCTATATCACAAGAGAGAAGTGGGTGCTGTCCTTTTCTTCTTCAGGATGCGATAAATATATGAGATTGAAAAAAAAATCAAAGTATAAGAACAAGTCAATAGTAGTTTTGAAAGAACACAAACTTATGGCCAAGAATTCCAGACAAGAAGTTTTCAGAAACGCTCGTATATTCCTGTTATCCCAACTCTTTGGGAAGTTGCATGGGGGAGGAGGCATCATAAGTTCAAATCTAGCTAGGGCAATTTAGCAATTTAGGGAAACTGTGTCCCAAAATGTGAATGAATGAATGAATGAATGAATGAATGAATGAATGAATGAATGAATGAATGAATGAGTGAGTGAGCTGAGGATATAGCTTAGAGCAAAGCCCCTTTATTCTACCTCTGGTTCTGATGTATATATGGAAATACATATGATAATGATGGACAGTACTATAAGCCACCAACAGCCACCTCTCTTGTGAGGCAACACCATCTACACAAACCAGTGAGAAATTATAGAATCATAGTAGATAGCAAGGATTCTCTTTAGAGTTCATGGTCTTAGTTTTCTTTCAATTTCTTCTATTCTCCTTCACTCCCCACTAGTAAAATGATTTACTATACAGTATTTCTTAGTCTGCTAAATTCAGACTGAAAAGTATGCAGTGGGCTAGCCAAATAGGTTAGTGGATTACAGTGCCTACTTAGGCAGACACAGCAGCAGGGGTTCGATCCCCGGCTTGCCCTGCCAGCCTTGCCCCCGGGGTGTGCTGAGACAGCAATTAAGACTGGGCATGGTGGCATGTGTTTGTAATCCCAGCTTTCTGGGATGCCAAACACAGGTGGGTCACTATGAGTGCGATGGATGTATGTAGTGAGACCCTGTGTATGTTGTGGAACCCTCTTACAAAAAAGTACAAAAAAAGAAACAGTAGAAAAATATGCAGCACATGTCAATGGATGCATAGTCACACTGCACAATCATCAGTGTGATTGGCAGCTATGCCCCTGGCTGAAGTGAATTCCATTGTAAAAAAAAAAAAATTACAGCATTTCTTACAGTGGTACTTACATGAGATCAAAGTCTGAAGATTTTCTTTCATTAGTTCTAGAGCAAGGACTGGGAAAGAAAGTTTAACAAAAATCTTCCCCTGCAAAGCTAACAATCAGTTAAGAAAGGAACCACTATCCCTATGACACTACTTAAGGCACCAACTCCTAGGCTACTAATCAGTGAAATGTTTTCATGTCCATTTGTTTCATACCTGTCTTTTCTTCTTCAAAAGGTACAACGTTATGTGTAGAGATTACGGTGGTACCTAAAAAGCTGTACATTGTTTCTCAATGGTATAAATACCTTGAGAGTTCTATCAACACCAGTGGGAGAATAAAATGTTACTATCTTGTAGTGCATTGGCTTATGTTGCAAATATAAGTAGCAGTGTTTTTGGTCTTATACACTTATAAGAGAGGCTATGGTCTAAGGATACTAACTTGTGAATCATTTCAGATGTATAAGTCAAAGATGCCCCTATTCTATTCTTTTTATGCAAAAGTGCTTAAGCTTTAATAAAATAAATGCAGCTAAAATTACATTTAAATCTTAAAAAAGAAAACCTAGTTTACAGTCCCTTGGTGCCTTTGTGATAAGGTGGACAGTGACTAGGCCTGGTTTTCTGCTTTGCTTTTACAGATCTGAGTAGAAGCATATGGTGTGTTTTTGATATAAAACTTATTCATTTTCAAAGAATGCATTGTATTCAAAATGAAGATAAACACATAATGTAAAAAAATTGAAGTTGGATAATATAGGTTCTGATTAAATTCAAGCCTGTATAGTTTTGAATAAATTAGATTATTTATTGTATTTATCCACCTATGCTTGTGGAAGGCAGCACGAAGCCTCCACGAAACGTCCATGCCGAATGCCACTATAAGTATGCTACCTGGTGACACAAAGGGCCTTCACAGTGTGGTGAGACTTAAGACATCTGACCTAAGGAAGTCGTCCTGGATACCTGGGTTTGTACAAGACCATCAGAAATAGCTTTACAAGTGGAGGAGGGAGGTGGGAGAGAGCCAGGAGGAAGCAGCTTGGAAAGATCAGCAGTTTGCTAGCACAGGAAGTCATCCCACTCTCTCTGGCTTTGAAAACACAAGGAATCTGTGGGCCAGGAAAGGGAGGCTGCCTTTAGGATCTGGCACAGACAACAGTGTCTGTCTCCTTGAGCTCCCAACACGGTTTTTCAAAGCTATGTATTTACTTCTTATAGCTAACCACAAACATGCAGATCCAAGGCTACAGAAGTCATGATTTTTTTACTGCCATGAGAAATGGCCAAATTAAGACAACCACTCTGTCCATCACCTCAGCCAGTGGACGTGCTGAAAAGATGCATGATTCACCTTCGCAGAAATGCTGAAATAGGCAGCAGGAAACTGTTAGTCCATTTCACCACACTGCGCAGCAGATAATTTGAGGAACAAAAAAACAAAAACAAAAACAAACTTTTCCTGTGTCTGACTGGAGCTTTGTGGGCTTTTGTCATCATTGCTCCGCTTCCATGAACTCTCAACGAGCCTTTTCCGCCTTCTGTGGGCTGCTCCAGTGAATGTAGTCCTTACATCGCGCAGCCACGTGGGAGCGCCAGCATTGCTTTTTCTGCATTTGTTTTAATGCACTTAATATAATGTTCTCCAGTGCCATCCGTGCTGTAGTGAGTGACAAATGTATATTTTTAATTTTTAAGGCTGAACAGAATGCCACAGTATAGGAATTCTCCATTCTCTATTCAATCATCTGTGATGGTCTTTCACTTGGCCATGTAAATTGGCTGTTTTTGACATTGGTAAAATGAACAAAGGCATCCAAGACCAACCTTTTCAGTAAAGGTATGGATTACATGGATAAGGTAATAAACTAGGTTTACATGCCTAAAGTCTTGGTACTTTATTACAATGTTGAAGAGAAACGTGTAGAATGCCATATTACAGTGACTAACTTGAAGACATAGTTGTTAAATGAAAGATCATGATAAATTTCTACCACAGAGTTAGGCATCCTTTGATTTTCATCCCCCCATTTCTCTGATCACCCACTTTCTCAGGACCACCAGTTTTTCCTCTGCTTCTATGAGCCCAGTTTTCAAATACACAAATAAATGAGAACAAGCTTTCTGAGTTTGTGTTATTTTGCTTAGTCTAATGTTCCCCAATTTCATTTGAGCTCCCACAAATTATGAAACTTACTTATTAAGACTATTGTTTCAGTATTTCAAAGTTGTCTTTCTGCAGCTAATGCTGCTGCCCACATACAGCATTCATGATTTTTGATCAGCTAATTTCCTGTTTCTACATTAACACATCATCTGAAGTCTGCTATTTGTTTCCACACATTGGGAAGCCTGTCTCTCCCTCTCTGTTCTTTTTTTTTTTCTGGTCTCTGTCTCTGTCTCTCTCTGTATCTGTCTCTGCCTCTCCATATATTGATCTCTCCATCTCTCTCTCTCTCCCTCTGCCCCCTCTCTCCTTCCCTCTCTCTTTTTTTCCCTCTTTCTGTATTTCTATCTCTGATTTCTATCCCCTCCCCCATCTGTATGAGAGAAACTGAAAAATATGGCAGTCTGGCCCTTAGGTTAGACATTTTCTACCTTTTCATAAATTCTTCCTTTGGTTTCACAATCATCTAAAGTTATTTCCATAGGGAAAACAGGAAGATAGATACAAATATTCTTTGGTACATGTTCATGAGTCTATGCATAAAATCAGGCAAGTTTTATTTGCTTATATAGTTAAGAATAATTCATATCATCTGTAATGTTGAACTTCAGTGATAAAAATTAAGTGCTTCAAATGTATTTCTAAAATGTTATATGTTGCAAGGATGAAGAAATATGAGTGCATTTTGTTTTGATTCTCAAAATCAAGATATTGCACAACTCACCTTTCCTGGCAGTGCCCAACGCTGGAATTAGAGTCAAAACACAGATTCATTGTTAAGCCTACCAATTAAAGAGTTAATGAGCTAGAATAATGACCCTTTCTCCTAACTGGTTGTCAGAATAATTAGATTTAAAAATACTTCACACATGAATGAAATCACAGTGTTGCCAGTCAGAGAAAGTGAAGATTGAGCGCCATCGTTACATTTTCTCACTCTGACAAAAGTCATTTTAGTACACAGGTGACCAACTGGAGACCTGCGGTAATAACCATTTGTTAACTATCAATCCAATCTTTATAAAAATGTATAGATAACCAGAATGCTCTTGGGATAATGATAAATCTAAAATTAATACTAAATATTATAAGAAGCTCTATGCTACTCCAAAATTAATCTTGTTCTTTAAAATTTCAGTTTCTAATAATGTAGATATACTGAGACATAGGGTAAATTGTTTTTCTTCAAAACATTATTACTTGGGTAGAGAAATGGTTCAGTGGAATAAGCACTTCCCTGGAAAGCACAAGGGCCTGAGTTCAATCCCTGGTTCTGCCAAAAAAAAAAAAAAAAAGAAAAATTCTTAGTTAACTCTAAACATCTTGGAGTGTTTCAAATTCCCCATTGCATATATAAGATTTACAGGTATTAAGGCCCTTAAGTTATTTATAAGCTATTGATATGTATGTGTGCATATGTCCAGAAATATCTATGTTTTGAAAGCAAGATTGAAGCCTAAACCTTGTATCTCATTTCAAGCCCCATTTCTATCTCTATGATAATTCCTACATTGATACAATAATTGAAATCCTAGAAATTTTAATGAGATTTTCCTAATTTTATACTGTTGAAATGTGATTATTTCATGCTATACAGAAATTCTGGTTTTTGAGCCAGGCATGGTGGCACACACCTGTAGTCCCAGCACTTGCCAGGCTGAGGCAGAAAAATTGTTATGAGTTTAAGACCACCCTGGGCTACAAAATGAGCCTAAATTGCGTAGTGAGACTGTTTCAAAAAGATGAAAAAGAGAACCTCCTCAAAAAAACTTGTTTTCGCATACCTTAAATTTAAAACTTAAAAATATTAGAAAGTTTTTTGAAAAGAAAGTATGCTTTAATACTCTTTAGTTTAAAATAATTTATGGATTGGGAAATATCTATTATTATAAATTAGATGTCTTTACTATAGTTATCATTAAAGACAATTAGAGGCAAGTATGACCCTGATTAAATGAAACTGTTAATTCTTTTCAAAAGATGCAGTTTGATTTGTATCAATATCCATACTTTTCATTAATATTTGCAAATTTTAAGAAGTTACTTTTTGAAAAGTATCTTCAGTGGAAAACCTTTTACAAACTTTTTAGTATAGTCTCTTCCTTATGGTTTTATAGGCTCTCAGACTTGCATCATCCATCTGGAAAAGAGTGAAAATAAGGAGCACAACACTGTCAATTGCAAACTCCCATCAATCTTTATATTAAATGGGGACAATAGTATGCTTAATTTCCTGATCGGTTAGCCATAGAGAGGGAAAAAGTTACATTTAATATATATAAACACTCAATAGATGGAGTTTGTTCTGTGAGAGAAATGTTCAGCATTACTGCAATTATTGTTTTCCAATCTAGCTTTTTATGGTGATATTTCTGCATATTACAGAGCGCTGATATTTTCCAGGATTTATTGCAATACTACTTTTAGGTTATGAAAAAGTCAACAAAGATTGACTCAAAAATTTTGAATAGTCTCCACAATTACTCAGTATAAAAGTCTAATCCTCAAATATGGCACTTAAAGTTTTTAATATTTTCACATTCTTGCAAAGATTGTAAAAGCACAGCATTCATATTAACAAACAATATATTGTTATCATTATTAGCGCTGTCTGATACTGTAAATGAAGAAGTTGGTCTCATTCAATATATTCCTTAGAGTGCTTCAAGTGGAGTTGTCAAGATTTCAATATAGTAATTGTTATCACTTGGTTCACAGGGGCCCAAGTGCTATGCCCACCCTGATAAATCATGCTGCCATCGAGAGGCATTAATTATTTCTGCTCCATCTAGTAGACATCAACATCAAAATTTTTCCTCAGCTTTCATCTTATGGTTGAAGCAAGGCCATCCATCTTCTTGTAAGAAACAAATGGGATCAGATCATGAAATATTTTATGATTGGCAGGGTTCATGGTGGATGTGAATAGTCAGCGGTCAGCAAAGTCCTTGCAGATTTATTTTCTGGGTCATGCTTTCACCTCCCATAACTCAAGACTTTTTAGTGCTGCAACTTTTGGAGGTCAGAGAGGTGATAGCGCATGGATAGCTGCTCACCTCATTTCTGGACCAAAATCTTCACAGTCATTGCCTTTCTTGTTTTTGGAATATAAAGAGCGTACATAAGCACTCGTTTTGCAATGCTAGTTCCTTGAGGTCACTACATTTTGCCTGAAGGCAGGACACATGTATGAATGAATTAAATAAAAGCTGTGAGGGTAAAGGAAAGGAGCAGTTCCAACAGACCGCCCACTGATCTTATGGCCAATGTCCGAACAACAAAAGCAGCCCCTCATTAGAGATCTCTCAATGAGGTCACTGTCTGTGACTCTTCCCAAAAGAGGAAACCTGAGGATGAATATGTTCCACAAATTTATTAACCTGAACTTCTCTATTCTGATCCCAGAATAATGAATATTTGTGAAGGTTGTAGATAGCAGCTTATATAAATTAATTTTGAAAGTATTTATATTCTCAAGTCTAACTACCATTAAATATATGTGACTCATTCTCTCACTCAAAGTTTAAGTAAATATCTAAGAAGCTGCATTGTTAACACTGAACTATTGCAATAATTACATTTTATTCATATTGCAATATAATAATTTTAACTTGATAATGCTAGTATAAAATATATGACAGAGGGAATGCTGAAATATTGCCATAAACTAAGATTTCTCAGTGAATTCTGCTAACATTTTATAGGTATTTTAAAATAGCAGGTCATCCATGTCCTTTCCCCTGCTTGCTAAACACTTTCTAGTGTCATATTCTTTTGTGAAGACAAAATTCAGCAAATAATTTATGATAAATGTAACATTTTGTCACATTTCCTAGAAAGAATATTTGCACTGAAATTCTGGTAATTTCTCTGTAAGAGAAATAAACTCAAGAAGGGACCTTAAGGTTCTCCAATTAAGTATGTACATTTGTGGGGAAGGAATGAAAACCCAAGTAAGCTTTGCTTAGCTCTTCATCTGATTCTGTTTTTAATTCCAGAAAACTAGCTGAACTGCCTGGAAAGCTTAAGGTCCTGAGTTAGATACATGGTACAAAAAAAAGTTCAAAGCCCAAAATTTAGTGGAAATACTATCTTCACAAGTTCTTTAACATTTTAAAAATACATGTACTCTTTGGCAAGTGTAGGACCAGGGTTCAATCTTTGGTCGCACATGCTACACCAGCCTGGGGTACACTAAAACAGCCACAGAGTCCAGCTGTGGTGGTGCACATCTGTAATCCTAGTCCTGGGGAAGTTGAAAACAGGAGGATCACTACAAGTTTGACTTGTATAGTGAGATCCTGTACCAAATACATAAAATGAAAAAAATGAATGAAAGAAATAAACAAAAATACATTTGCTTACACAAGCCTCCTGAGAATGGAACACTATTCATTCATAGATAATGTTTAACTTATTTTTTCCCTAAACATATATAAAGAGTTAAAGTATTTCTCTGAAAATATGCACTAACTCTGTAAAAGGAATTAATAATAATTCTTCCTAAAAAGAGATATTTTTTCTATATCTGTATCATGCTCTTCTGTCCTTTGATACTAGTCCTTTGTTTATTTATCTAAATCCTCTTATTCTTTAAATTCTAAATGTCATCTTGACGACTCAAGAGCTCATTTTAGAACAGTACCTCCCATTCTCCTACCAATTACTCATTGCGTTAGGATCACATGCTGTTGCTGTTTCCTACTTTGTATCTTTGGAAAGCTCCTCTCAGCATGAGCTCAGTAAATATTGACAGATTCACTTCGTATTTACTTTTAAATCCACTTATTTTAAACTAATTTTACATATTTGGATTTTTTTTCTTCTTAAAGAGTACAAAATAGTGGCTTAAAAAAGCATTAAAAATGATAAAAAACTTCACTAAACAAAGTAATAGAAATTCAACAATAGTTACTGTATTACATGATGCTATCTTCAAATTAGTTGTTCAGATTGCAGACATAAATGTGTAAGATTCATTTAGAGGAAAACGAAACAAAACAATTCAGCTATAAAAGATAAATTTGAGGTTTTTGTAGATAAGTGGATGCAGCTAGAGAATATATTGGTAAGTGAAATAAGCCAGATCCACATGTACAAGCGTATTATCTTGCTAGTGAGAAACTAAAAGACTAACGAAAATCTAAAGGTACAACAGAAACTGTGAAAAAGGAAAATTGTTCAATGGGAAGGAAAAGCTGTGATGAGGAAAAGGACATATGAAGGAAGGAGAAAAGATATATTTAGGTACAATAGTTTGGGTAATTGTAACGTCGATTTCTGCTGGCCTTTTGAAAGGAGCAGTTAATGCTTAACTCTGACATTTTTCCTTTTATAACTCCTTATATGATTGATGATTTTGATGAGGACAATGATTGTCTTTTCCTATGTCTTTTCTTAAATAAAAGAATATTAAATGTAGGTAATAAGCATGCAAATACAGACTTTCTGAAACCTGACATTCATTGGGATTCACTGTCCAATCCAAATTTTTTTGCCACCCTCCAGGAGACATAGGCGAGCAGTGTGGCTATTTTTCTTTTGTTAAGCAATGAAAATAAAACAGGATAAGCCAAAAATAAACCCCTCCTATATGCAGTCTTAAAATTCTTTGACACAGCCTCTTATGGATTTTCTAACTTTCAAAGTAAGAGGGAGGATCAGCAGGGACAGATTCTCCCAAGCTGGAGAGAGAATACTCCCTGACAACAGATTTTCTGTCTTTGAAAGCCTCTCAGGCTTTGCTTAACCTCTGGGAGCAACAGCCCCCGAGGAGCCCTCTGCTGCCCAGCAACTCACCCGGGCATGTGGGCTCACAGCACCCAGGTGGGGCAGCGTGGGCCCCACTCAGGATGTGAGATGGGGCATCCTGTCATGAAAAGGAAGACAAACTGCCATCCAAACTTATGCAGCTTAAATTATCATTGCTTTTTTCTTCATGTATCTAGGGAAAATGCTTCTCTTCAAGAATCTGAATCTAGATACTGAAGTGGAAAAACTTGAAAGAGTTTTAAATGTGCACTGAAATTCTGTCCTCCAAGGGCACCAGAATTCTGATCTTCTATTATAAAACACTGTACTTTTTTTAAACTTCTCTAAGAAAAGTTCAAATGTTTTCCTAAGCATGATACAATGAGGTGGATAATTTTTATATAGATGAGTGAGGCTTTTAATACTCTGTGAGAAAGATTTCATTCAAGTTTTTTCCTAACACTGAAGAAATATTTCGATGGTATAAACAAACATAAAATGATCCCAATATTTTCATTTCAAAGGTCTTTCTCCTTAGCTCACAATGCATATGTTCCTTGTAAATGTCCATGAATAGCAGGAAGACTGATCCATCAGGCTTTCTGACTTGGAAATAAAAACAAGACCACAATGTGGGCAGAAGAAAATAGCCACTTATTGGCAGAAAAGTTGTATTTACTACCTGTGTATAAGGGAATAATAGAAAAGAATTAATAATAGTTTTCTTTACCCAGAGGCAGGGAACAACTGTTAAATTATCCAGACTATTTTAATGCATAGTGTTTCAGAATCAAACACCACAAATTGTTTCCTTGCATGAATAACTAGGAGTTGCATTTCATTATGATTTCATAAGAAAATACTTTTTATCATTTATTGTGATCTCTTCGATTTCACCTTTTTTTGGAATGCAATAGTGTAGATGGAGCAAACAGTCTGAATCTTGAACCTAGATTTAATTTCAATCTGATTAAAACGTACGATGAATATTCAAAATTTTAAATTCTGTTGTAATAAAAGACATATTGCCTTAGTCTCCTCAGAATACTCCAAGTCCCTGCAGGCCCACTTGGCCCATCCCTCTTGGCACTTCCCGAGCTGTTCCTGCAGTCCTCCTTCGTGTGTTCAGGAGGAATGGTCAAATACAAGGCACGTAGCTGCCGAAAGCCGTGACCAAATGGGCAGGTGGCGTCCTAACAGTTGGTTCTCATCGACCTTCATCTCTGGCTCTGATGCCATGTAACTTCTGCCCTTTTCCAAAGAGAGAATGTCCATGAGATATTAGTGATTGAGTTGATTCAGAACATCAAGGCACGGGGAACTATCCGTTCGGGCCCCCCTCCTGTCCCTCTCTTGGACGGAAGCTTTCTTTTGCTCGATATATCTGTTCTGCTCATAAAAAAAAAAAAAAAAAAAAAAAAAAAAATCAAGGCAGCCAGAACTGCACAATAAGAATTGCTTCAAAAAACATTGCGAAGGGTGGGATCGTAGCATTCAAAGCAAGGGGAGCATTTTGAAGAAGTTAAATACCATTTACTATAATTTTATACTTAAACATTTATCATATTCTTTGATCACAGCATGTATTTTAATTATTATGTATATGTAATTTTCTTCCTAAAATTTTCATTCATTTTAGAGTGCAATTATGACTTATAATATTTAAAGTATGTTAAAATCATTCCTACAATCTAATGTTAATACTTTGCCATCATTCCCAAAAGAAATCCTGGAACTATTTATTGATTCTTCTGATTTTGTTCCACTCTTAGGTAATTCCCAACCTGTGTTATCCACATATGTCTAATTCATAGTTATCCCATTTCTTTTATGAGTATGTAGCTGCTAAGAGGGGTGAGGTGGATTTCCCAAGGGGGGAAAACCCACAGGAGCGTCCACATTTTACCTGCATACAGTGCTGATGATATCTATCAATTATGCCTTGTTTTGTTCTCTGCCTTAAAAATGAGGAAAGGGTAATATAAGAGGTGAACTACCATTCTTAAAGTCACACATAGAGAAAATGACCAGAGTGGTATTTGGATATAGACTTCTGATTTGCCTAATCATCCTACCATGTTTCTCAAAATAGCAAAAAGGGAATGTGGCAGGAAGAGAGATTGAAGGTTGCGAGATGTTGATCTGCCATTGGTTTAATCCTCATGTAAAAATGTATAGAGCAATACATATATGGAAAGCAGTGCATAAGGTATTGGAACAAAGCTCTTGGACGGTGTGAAGGTGTTTCTTAGCAGTAATGGGAAGAGCTCCAGGAGAAAAGTGAGTCCAGACAAGATAGGTGACAGGCTGAATGTGGAGCGAACAGAGGCAATCAGACTGGAAACCCAGAGCTGAGAGCGAACTGTGTCCCCCTGCAAGTTCAGGTCCAAGCGAGGCATGTTAATAGACACCGCCATTATTCATGACGACATCTGACCAGTTCTGGAAGTTGTGGGTGAATGATATATTTTAAATATTTAAACACCTTTACAAAATAATTGAAACATCCTTTTGATATCTAAATGCACATAATAGTGTAGCATAAAGCAAAAAGACGTTTTAATCTCTATTTCTCTGAGATAACAACCTGAAATGTCTTGCTGGTCAACTGGAAAATAACCATAATTCAGGAAGCATGTATTGAATACTGGCTTTGAAATAAACATGATAAGATGCATATGTTCTCCTATAGAAAGGGTTCGAGAGAGAGTTAAAGTATAAGAGACTTTCACAAAACAGCTGAATAGATTCAATGGTGTTCCAAGGAAAGCCTGCAGCTCTGTACCAGGAGACATGTAAAACTTCTTACAGAAAGAACTACTTGAGCTGAATTTAAAAAAAAAAAATCAAGGAAATAAGAAGTCAGGTGAAAGGTTTAGGATGAGCTATACTACCTTAATTCACTCTATAACTTCACAATTTTTCATTTTGTAAATTAATTTATTTTTGAAATTATAACCTACAACCTGAAATATATTATATCCTTACCAATAATAATTTTTATAAAAAAGAAAGTAGTAAGACGCAAGAATATACTAGATATGAAACAAGTAACTGGGATGCAACATTTCAGTTGTGTTGATTACTTAAGCCAAACATTTCCTTTTACAAAATCATCACTGTTTTCTTTCTTTCCTATTTAGCATTCAGTATCATTAGGTGTAAATATTCATGTGAACATTTAGAAATACCTGACAGTGCATCCTTGTACCCCATCCTATTCTACATAAGAAAATTTGTATTTTTATTGCCATGGAGCTGAAATATTTCCAGGTCACTGAAACACACTACTGATTTCATGGTTCTCCTCCCTCACTAACTAGGTGCAGGCAATGATTTCTTGTGTAAGTGAAGCAGGAAGAGGTTTTTCCCCATTTGGATTTTTAAATCAGGCTTAGAAATAAGCACTCGGGTAATTAAGGTGTGGTATTCACAGCAGAGAAGCCTGTAAGGCAATAGGTAACAGTTGAGGCTAGTTAGATGCTAAAATGAAGCAGTGATGTTTGATAAATGCTGGAGCGATTTATGGCAAATACAGTCCCAAATCATTAACATGAGTCCCATTAAATGAAAAAATTGAAAAAGAAATAAAAAGCCATAAAAATACAAATACCGAACGTTTGTTCTTCATGAGGATATGGAAGGGCTGACTTATCTGCTTTGCCCATTGAAAAGGCATTTAACAGGTAACTCAGATGCAAAAGAAACACTTAAGCACAAGTACATATTACAGATGAGCAATATTAAATACAAAATTCATGGCTGCTGCTAGACTTACTATACTTTAGAGGAGTTGCTGTGGTAAAGAAGAAGAACTGTAAGCGAAGAAGAGATCTAAAATTTGCTTCATATTAATTTTATTTTTTAACTAATACATTGTACATTGTTAAAATTTATTTACAAACTTAAATGAACATAACAATAAAAATTATTTAAAATAAACATGAAGAATAAAGAGTTTACAGATCAGTCATATAATATTTTACTGTGTGCCAAAATCAAGAAACATATATTCATATAATTAGAATTTCAAAGTAGAATGGGGTAGGCAATAAATGTAAAAAATTTCAAACTTCTGAAATTAGTTAAAATTATTGTTCCACAGCTCCAAGAAAAATGAACCTTTTGCACAAGAAATATGAATAAAGTCATACCAAGATATACAAAAATGACATTGTCCAAAACTAATTGCAAAGAAAACAACCATTAAAGCATATACATAGAAAAAATATTAACTATGGAAGAACAAATTAAACAGCATTAGAAAAAAATAGCAAGTGGGTAAGAAACTAGACGTATTTATTCAAAGGACTGAAAGAGGCAAAAAAAGATCTGTTCTCATTGAATTTTATACTTAGCAAACATACCTTTGAAAACTAAAAGTAAAATATTTTCCAGTTAATTTTATATCGCCGAACAACTCCAGATGGTGATTATCTCTTACATTTTTGGGGGAACCATAAGGTCTACGGCAAAAGCAGGAGTACAGATGACAGCAATTTCTGTAATGTATTTCCTTAGTATTTTCTGATAAATATGAAGAAGACTTTTAGGCAGAATTTTGATTTATTTCTGTGTTTCCTTTTGAGTCATTGCTCTAACCAGAATGCAGAATTAAATGTGTTTGAAGTATGTGCAGCCACCTGCAGAGGGTGGTCTGCGTTGCCCCAATAGTTCTGCGTCCTTTCACAGTTTTCCTTCTTTACTTTTTCCAAATTTTAATGATAAAGGTCTTACAGAGTACCATGACGGATCTGTGATGTGACTCACTGAATAACTGAGAGAGAATTTTTCTCTCTGGCATCTGTATTGCAGGAAAAAGTTTCAGTGCACCTTTAAAACTCCTGTGCACTACAACTTTTCTTTTAGTCTTAATGAACACGACAGAGAAAGGAGAATTGGCTTCTGTACTGTTTTCAACAATAAGTGCAAATAATGCTTTCTGGTTGAAGATCTGAAACAAAATCTATTTTTCTTTACAGTAAACACTCAAAACAGAATAAAATGTTGTACCATAAGAGAAGCTCATATAAAAGCACATGGAAAAATCATGCATTAGTAGAAACCATTATTTTCGGCAAGCCAAGAGTGAATGTTCAGACATGAGGTGAATTGATTAAAATCTTCAAGACACTTTGGACGATGGCTTCATAGGTAACTAGGATCAACAGTGGGTAACTGACAGCATCGCCTTGGGTGCAGATGCAGTGGTACAAACACGGGAATTTCTTAGAGAACCTCAGGATGAGTCAATCCCCCCTGATAGCATGAAGGTGGTAGAGATAATTTGCATTTGGCTGGCCTATATAGAAGACTCAAATGTCCCTATGGATTCATTAAGCAATCATGCTTCAGTTATAAATCCAGGAGCCCTGGTACCTTCCAATAATTATTGAATTTCTTCCCATTATATTTGTATTTTTTTCCTGAATCTCTCTTCTCTACAAATGGTCTCTTGAAGATTATAAACAATATAATGAGCTTTTCAAAATTTGATTAGATTATCCTGTTATCCTCAATTCACACTTTTCAAACTTCAGTTTGGATTTTCCCATCTCAGGCATATGCCTCCACTATCTACCTGAACTCACACTGGTCTTTCACCTTGTCTACACACAGCCTACTTGGGTCTTATGTGCTACTTTAAATATTTCTATTTGTTACTTTTGTATTTTCTTTTTGATTCCACTCCATAATGTGAGGAAATTATCTTATTTTGTTTACTATTGTCTCTAGCAATTAGGATGGTTACTGAGGTATAGAATATATCTAGAGAGGGAAGACTTATTGAATGATGTTTTAGCCCACAAATGAGGTTTCCCTATGGCATACTATCTCAAAAGACAAAATTTGAGATTCTTATACAAATTTTGATATGAAATAAGATATTTCTTGTATACGATTATATAAATTAGTCTACATTTCAAGGAGAATTGAGACTAAAAATTTGTATCACAATTTTTGGCTTGAGAGTTTCAGAGAGAAAGATTGTCTACAGAAGTCTTAACTTTGAGTTAGACTGAGGGCCTCTTTGAGCAGCTTCATACTAATTCAGTTCAATGTGCTTAAATTCATTTGATTCCAAATATTGGATAAAAATGCAGTGCTTGTGACTATAGGTGTGCAAAAGATCGAGTTTTCTCATAGGAACATTCAATCCTCTCTGAGATATGTATTCCCAAGTGCTTGTGCTTCTATATCCAGCAGGAGTGTTTTCTCTGCAGCGAGGATATTTAACCTAGTTTGAGTATGTGCCATTATAAATGTGCATAGGAAGACTGTGCCTTTATGGCTGGAGGTATGAAGAAAACTTACCATATCAGCCTTCTGGAGTAAGAAAGGAATACAAGGATAAGCATGGTATGTGCAAAGACTGGAGAATTTAGAAGTGTTCATGGGGCTGGATTTGGGTACACTTGCCATGAATTTGTGCTTAGGGAACTACTGAAAAATAAGTATTAGAATTGGGGAAGGGTTATCCTGGGAGGGAATCTTAAATTTTCAATAACCTCCACCTCCTTTGCAGGTATTCTACTCATTCTTCCTTTATCTATTCTATTTTTAAATTTTCTTTTGTGTTTTATTTGAGTTGAAAGAACAAGTTAAATGAAAACACTTGTATTTCAATGATATTAATTTAGAATCCACCCAAATTGTCATGTTCTAGTGAAAATAATTTCTTGCATTTGTTCAGTGTTTTCTTCTGACTTTATATAAAAATAATCTATGATGGTATCACATGGAAAGTATCAATACTGTGAGATTATTTATAATCCATGTTTCTTTTCTGATCTCTTGGCAATCTTCCAACTATTATTACTGTTACTGCCACTTTTATTTCCTTAAGGTGCAGTGACCTTTCTCACTTAGTATTCCACAAAGCACTCATCTCTCCTGTCTCAGAATAGTCTGCAGTAATTGCAATTATGGATTCTTATTTATTCACTGAACAGTAAATATCTTAAGAGTGGCCCTTGTTGGCCATGTATTCCATTTAGCAAATAACGTGGAAGTTATTAAACGCAAGTTTGTAATTGTCTGTGGAGTTGAATAATGATCACGAAGGTTTTCATGACAGTTTCAGAGACATTACTTATCAAAATTATGGATAGCCAATGTGTGACTCTAGGTGTGGTTCCATGCTTCAAAAGATGATACCGTGTGAGTCCGCAATCTTACCGAGTGTTCCAATGTGTATAAGTGAAATCAATGTGCGTGTAAATGGTGTCTTAATATGCACGATGTACAGATGTCTGTGTTCTCATGTGTAAATTGTATGTGAGATACTATGGTCTCCATATATATGTATATACGTATATGTATATACAATGTATGTACATACATTATATATATGTGCATACATATATGTAAATATATAGTCTTTACATAATATACACCTTGTAATCCTTGTTTTTCTGCTGAAATAAAAATAAGAAAAAGGACTGGCTTTTTTATGTATTTGGTACTGAGTCTTACCATGCAGCTTGGACTCAAAGCGATCCTCTTGTTTTCGGCCTCCCCAGCACTGGGATTACAGGCATGCGCCCCATGTCCAATCACAATGGTACCTGGGATCCAACCCCTATCTCTGCACTTGCCTAAGCAGGTGCTTAGTTCACTGATTGTTCATTTTCTGAGACATTGCCTTACTATGCAATTCAAGCTGGTCTTGAACTCAACATCGTGGCCCAGGCTGGCATAGAACTTGCAGTGATCTTCCTGTCTCAGCCTCCCAAGTTGTGGGATTAAAGTTGCACCACTCTGTCCAGCAGGAGTGGCTTTCTGAAGGGGGCGATATTTAACTTAGAAACTCACATTAAGCCACATTTTCAAATCTTTCTGTTTTGTTTTGTTTTTGAGAGAGGGTTCTACCAAGTTGCCCTCACTAGACTAGAACATGTGATCCTACTGCCACAGCCTTTAAAGTAGCTGGATGTTCAGGTGTAAGCCCCCATGCTTGGCATTAAATAGTCTCCTTTTAAACATTGGAACCAAATATGATATTTCACGACCGTAATTATTTGACTTAATCTGTGCTCTGCTCTTTTATTTCTAACGATTTTCTGCAAAATAATCGTTATGCCTGCTTCTGATGTGGTGAGCCAAATAAAATAACAAATTTTAAAGGGAAATCACTAATGGTCACAAGATACAGAACAGAGATAGATGTGTTCTCCACTGTATAGGCCCAGTTTGTCTGCATAAACATCAGAGTCCTATTTGGAAGTAATGCCACATGTTAGTTTCTGAGGTCTGTATTTCTGGACATTGCAACCAATGGACATCACCTTCACTGTTTCTCATAGAAAGAAGGAAGGAGTCTTATTTATTTAATTTGTCTGTATCCTTCAGCCTGGGGAACTTTTCTTTTGCCTAGTCACACATCTAAGCTACTATCTAGGCAGTAGGATTTAAAATTTCAGTAAACTCTAAATTTGGTTCCTTTTGTGTATTCATTAACTTCATGCAGACAAACCAGATGGTCACTCATATAATTGCTTATGTGTTTATAAAGAAAATCAATTAGCACTACCCCTGTGGAGTTTTTACCTTTTCCTCTTTAAATTCTCATTAGCAAATGCATTGATAGAGCCTGCTTTTGGCACATGCGAATTCCCATGCTTGTGTGCATGACACAGAATCCTCATCACAGGTGTTTCAGGAGCTTGGGAAGCCATCAAGGAAAGCACACTGGGGACCCACAGAGAGAGGGAGCAGAAGAGTGAGGGGAGCAGAGAAGCACACGGTGCGCACACTGGGACCTTTACCAGAGATGTGAGGGACAGGGACTTTTGCAACAGCAGCTGAGACAGGGGTGGACTGCCCCTGAGGCGTTAAATAAGGCAGGGAAGTAACACACACAGTGTACCAAAAACATTTCAGGGTAGTCTTTGAAATGCATTCCAGGCTTTATTTTCTCCAAGTTGTTCACTCATCAGGGCATCTGCAGTCAAGCATGAAGTGCACAGGTGCCGGACAGGTGTCTTCAGCTTGGCCTGTGCAGCTTATTCTTACCTAAAATCAGCCTGCAACTAGAGAACCAACCGAGACTCTGCCCAGCTCTTTTAAGTGTGCCCTGGCTCTGGCGATCCAAGGAGATGTTTATAGGACTAAAAGTTTTATAAAGATTAAAAAACGTTAGCTCACTACCTTTCAGCTTTGCAAGCTAATTATTCATTTAGACTTATAATGAGGAGTTATTTGAGGGAACTTCTTTACTGTTAAGATTTTCAGAAAACTACATCCTCAAGAGGCCTTTTTATTACTTGACTACTTTTTTTCTGGAAATTTTTGTAAGTAAAAGAGAAAAGATTCTCACAGATAAAACAACTTCTAATCATCTGCAAATCTCTAGTATTTAGGAAGCAGAAGGAAAAAGGAAATATCAAAACTCATGATTCCACCATAGGACTGAAAAGAGACACCTCATTCTTGCTGCTTCCTTGTTTATTGAACAGTTTGTTAATGTTTATCTGATATGGCTTTTGCAAGCCTGTTTATTTTCAATTTTAACTTGTAATAAACAATAACATTATACAGAACATGCAGCATAACTTTCTTCTTTCAAGACATTTATAGATCTTCAGCAAATCACAGGCAGCAAGATAACTCAACAAACTACGCGCCTGCAAAGGCAAGCCCAGGGACCTGGGTTCAATCCCCAGCACTACATGCTGGTCAGAGAAGCTCGGTCAGAGAAGCACACGGAGTACACAATGGAACCTTTGCCAGAGATGTGGCCCTACCCCTGGGTGCACTAAGCCAGTCACAGTATGGGGGCCCCAGAGTCCAGGCATGGTGGTGCATGGCTGTAATCCCAGCTCTGGGGAGGCTGAAAATATGAGGATCAGTACAAGTTCAAACTGTGTACCAAATACATTAAAAAAAATTACATTAAGCAGAGTGCAATATTAGTCTTGCTAAATTTGCAATTTGAAATTATGCAAACCTCCAAATTTCTTTTTATCCTACACATCTTTATCAATATTCATCTTCCCAGAGCTTTTTCCTAAATATAGTAGTGTTAATTTTATTATTAAAAGTTTCTCTAAAAGAATAAATCTTTTTCAAATATTAACCTTGTGTACATTCTTTCCTTTATGTATATATCATAAAGCTCGCATATTTAAATGTATTCTGGATATTCTACAAATTACTTTAGACATGAATTGTTTTTTACTCAAAAATATATTTGAAGGACTAGCGAGACAGCTCAGTGAACTAAGTGCCTGCTTAGGCAAGCACATGGACCTGGTTCCATCCCCAGTCCCACACACCGTGCTGGCCCCACCCTGGGCCTGACGACTGAGATGCGGTGTGCTGGTGCACGCCTATGATCCCAGCACTAGGGAGGCTGAAGCCAGTAGGATCACTCTGAGTCCGAGCTGCAAAGTGAAACCCTATACCGAATACATAAAACTAAACCATACACAAATATATAGTGAGTTATATATTTCCAGTATAATCTGTGTCCTTAAATCTAAAACCACGACACTTATTTTTTGAAATATATGGCACTTCAAAGTATAAATACATATTTAATTATTTCCTAGTCATGAACCATTTCTTTTTTTCCCGATTATAACAGTATTTAAGCAAGGTTGATGTATGAAGTTCTTCTGTAGTTTTCATAATATTATATTTTGTACTCTGGATTCCTAAAAAGTGGTAAAGATGTATTTAAAGTTTAGTGAGTTTTATCAATTCAGTCTCCAACAGTATTTATCTGTATATAATCAAACTGACCTCTTCCATAACTGCCCTGTCCCTTGGCCCTGCTCCCCAGTGTAGTACAGACTCTTACTGTCCTCTGCTCACTTTCAAGTTCTTTATGCACCAGTGAGAACCTGAGCCAAACCAAATTCTTACCAGTTTTCAGTTTTCTGACATACCTGCCTCAAATATGTATTTTCTGACATTTTTCTTATTTTGCTTTTCTTAAGGCCCTAAATTTTATTTGTACAGTATTGTTTTTATTCCTAGCAATCAACTTATCTACTTCCCTGTCATGTCACTCTGTTTTGCTGGCTCCTAAATAATGTTAAAAACATTTGATAAAATAGATATGCTATTTGAGGAAGGAAACCATACAAAAGGTTGCTTGAGAAGTGGTAAAGATGACCACATCAAAACCAGAAAACCTTTCTGCTGGGAAGATGGCTCAGTGGAATTAGCACTTCCCTGGCAAGCGCAAGGCCTGAGTTCAATCCCTGGTTCTTCCAGAAAAAAAAAAAAAAAAAAAAAAAAAAAAACAGAAGAAAAGCAATCTTCATAAAAGTGCCCTCAATATAATGTGCATGTATGTTTTGAAGAAGTATGTAGAAACTTTATTATATATAGGATACATTTGTCAGTATTTCTTTAGAAAGTTGATGAATCTGGACCAAGTAATTGAGGTGAATCATGTTGAATATTCTCTTTAATTACAGATAGGTTTATAAGAGAAACAAAATATTCAGTAATTGCATAGTAGTACAGAGGTGTTTCACTTCTTTTTTTAAAATAAAAGTTGGGTTGAAGGCTTATGTATTGATCTTGCTCACGCATCATTTCATATTGACATTGTTATCTTAAGTACAAAAATAGAAGAGCATTTACTGCATGATGGCAGCTATCACAGCAATGTTTTCCTATTGTGCTCAGTAGCTTTTATGACCTACATGTAAGCTGAAAGGTAAAATTGTACAACTAGAATTGGAACCATTAAGATTTTAAATGATGCTTTACTTGTTGCCATATTACTGTTTATTTTTACCAATGGAAACTGGTAAGAGGTCCCATATTTATTAATATTTAATTGACAGTGTTATATAAAATACAGTTATGTGCACATGAACATATGATCTCTTTCTTTGTGCAGAGGATATATACACATGCAAGTACACAAACAATTACAGAAAATATTTTATTCGTCATTCAATATGCAAGTATTATCAGTATATTAAGCATCAACAGCCTACTAAAGCAACTATATTGAAAGATTTTATGTCCTAACTAAAAAGAAGGAAAAATACTATTCAGAGACTACATATAGTATTCATAACTTCTGGTTTTGGGCTGCCGAGATGGGCAATGACTGAAGCATCTGCTTAGGCAAGCTTAGGCAAGTGCGAAAACCACGTTCCATCCCTGGCACCACATGCCACACCAGTCCCACCTCCAGGGCATGCTGAGCCAACTACGAGTCCAAGCATAGTAACATGCCTGTAATCCTAGTGTAGGGAAGGCTGAAAACAGAAACATCAGCATGAGTCCAAGCTGCATAGTAAGACCCTGTAACAATAAAATACATCAATTAATAAATAGAACAGAACTTAGGGTTTCTTCACTTCCAAAGCTTAACAAGAGAGCTGTCATTTGTGGCCTTTTGGTAGGTTAGCTTATTGACATTTATTCTGTATTTTATCCACAATAAAAGTCCAACATGGTCGTTGTTTATATCTGTATGTTCATCCATGTTAAAATATTGAAAAAAGTTGTGCCATGAATATTACTTATCTTTACTTTTAAGATGATAGAATGGATTTTTGATTATCTTAAATAGAATCAATACTCCAGTAAATCCTAAATGGTTGTTAATCTGTCTTCTTCAAAAAAAATTTAGTGGATTGAATGGATAGGGAAAAGGGCCTATGTTCAGAGTGTTAGATGAACCTTTCTGAAGGAAATTTAGCAGTTCTAAGAATTTGTAGTTAAAGGAAACCAGGGGGAATCTATTAGCAGAAAAGGACCCTGCTAACATAATCAGACAAATAAAAGAATTCCAGGAGGGGCCGGGGAGGAATAAGCATTACCTTGGCAAGCTTAAGGGCCTGAGCTCAATCCCCGGCTCCACAAAAAAAAAAAAAAAAAAAAAAAAAAAAAAAAAAAAAAAAAAAAAAAAAAAAAAAAAGGAAAAAAAAAAAAAAAAAAAAAAAAGAATTCAAGGAGAGCGCACTATTGACAGGTAGTTCCACATTAATGTAACATGATACTATCTATCATATAGTATTAACTTTTTTATTAGTACATTTTTGCTGTGCATGCAGTACATAAACATCTTAAAAAGTCAGTAGTATGTACAATCCAGCTTTTTTTAATCCTCTGCGCATCATTCCCACAACCCTTCTTTCTCCTCTAGATACCCTTTCCTATGCTCTTCTTATTGATCCTGCTAACTTCTGCTCATACTGCGGCATACAGTGTTCACACTCAGTTTATCTGGCTCCTGTACATGGTATAAATTGATGCTACTTGATTCGTTTTCCTCTCACCCTCCTGTTCTCACCTCTTTCCTCGCCCTCAGTCTACTAGACCCTTCTCTTTTGCAAGAGATCTATGCCCTTGTCTCTTTCTACCCAGCCTTTATTGGGCTTTTTGTTCTCACTTTGCTTATTCAAATAAGAGATACAATATGGTATCTAAGATTATATATGTAATTTATTGTATTCAAAATTTTCCAACTGTATCCATTTTCCTACAAATGTCTTTTATTTCCCTTTATAACCAAGTAGTATTATTGCAATTATATTTCTTTTTTTTTTCTTATCTTTTTTTTTTTTTTTTTTTTTTTTTTTTTTTTTTTTTTTTTTTTTTTTTTTTTTTTTTTTTTTTTTTTTTTTTTTTTTTTTTTTTGTGGAACTGGGGATTGAACTCAGACCCTTGCACTTGCCAGGCAAGCACTTATTCCACTGAGCCATTTGCCTGGCCCTCTTTTTTTTTTTTTTTCGATTGAATCAGGAATTGTGCTGATGTGATTAATAACATAGTTCCTTGACACCATTGTAAGAGTTGGATCAAGAAGGTGGTAGAAAGGGTTGGTCCAACATATACATTAGAGTAATGTAAGAGAAATGTAAGACGGCCCCAGAGGAAAAAAAAAAATGGTGTGACTGCTGTTGTTTAAAAAAGAACATGTCTCTAGGGCTGGTGAGATAGCTCAGCAGACTAAGTGCCTGCTTAGACAAGCACAGGCACCAGGACCCCTCTCCTGGGGCGTGCTGAGTCAGCAAACACGTCTGGGTGTGGCAGTGTACACCTGTAATCCCAGCACTGGGGAGACTGAAAACAGGAGGATCACCACGAGTCTGAGCTGCATGTTTCAATCTTCTACCAAATACATAAAATGAAAAATAATTGATTAATTAATAAAAGCATATCTCTGCTAGCAGAAAAATTGCACATAATAATATATCAAAAAGTTTCAATTTCTAATGCCTTATTATCATTCAGTCTTTTTTGAATTAATTGTTCGTACACTTTCCACTAAGACATCTAATTAGAAAAAAATGGTTTTGAATAATTAACACTCTTTTGGGTTTTCCTAAATATCACAACTGCAGCAGTTTCATAAAAACAATGGTTTTTTTTTTTTTTCAAATACATGTAATTAGATTTGGATCAGTGCTTTTAGACATTTAGATTTATTGATTTTCACAATTTATTCCTATCTTAAACATTTCCACATTTTCAGAGATTGGCAAATTCAGCTAAATTAAAACTTTATTTTTAAACACATTTTTAGGGCTGATAATTTATAGTTCTAATTTCAATAAAAGCATGGTTTTTAAGTGAATCTGCCACTATTCATTGTGCAAGTACTGCTTGGTATTTTGGAAGGCAGCTCTGCTAACCAAAACACCTCCTACTCTCTGCTTGGTATTTTGAGTGCTCAGTCTCTGTTGTCTAGTAATGACCGAACATAAGCTATGAGATTCTCTTTCAGTGCCTTCACTGTCACATAATTTGCTTTGAAGAAGGAGGATGTTCTGAGGAAGTTTTCCTATGCCAATCTCTCATAGGGGACACTACTTTTAAATTCATTTTAAAAAAAATGACTTATCTGTTGAGCCTGTAAACATTGTGTGTGTGTGTGTGTGTGTGTGTGTGTGTGTGTGTGTGTGTGTGTGGCAGAACTGGGTATTGAACTCAGGCCCTTGTGCTTGCCAGAGAAGCACTTGTTATACTGAGCCATGTCCCTGGCCCCAAACATTTTGAATAAACAATGCAAATTCATATTTGTGTTTGACATAAAATATTTTTCAAACGGTCAAAAGCTGTTGACTATATTTAGTCATATGTAGAGTGCCTCATATTCAGGCACACAGTACAAAGATCTTCACTTTTCTGAAAAAGAGTGCCCAGAAGGAAACCATTTTGGCAGCCACTGAGACTGCAGGAGTAAACTAAGTAAAGATCAGTCATTTGCAAGTCTAAGTTTGTGAGTGGAACTGGGGTACTCCAGGGGAACTGTAAATCTTCAGAAAATATAAGCATCAAGGTGTGGCCATAGCACAGAATCCTAGGCTCTAGCTCTAGGACCACAAGTAATAAAAATCAAATAGCAGCAGACAAACTCAAAGTGGTTATTAATGTCAGTAGGGTATAGGAAAAGCGGAAAGCCTGTTTTGGACACTGTATTCATAGCAACTGGTGCTTTTCCACTCATGACATCTGCATATGCCTTAGTATAGAGTAGGCAAACAACCGTTAAAAGAAATTCCTGAATTTTAGAGCATGGCACAATAAAGTTTTATCATTTTGTTGTCCATAGCACCTCTCCCTGTGGGCCCCAGTGTTCTTGTGAAGCCAGGTGGTCCCATTGGCTCTGTTCTCCTCGCCTTGGCATGATCCCAGATCCCCTGGAGCATCCTGCGGAGAATGCAGAGGAGCGCACAGGCTATTTTCTGTGGTCAGCTTTCGGGGCCTCATGCATCACTCTCCACATAGTGCATTGGCCAGGGCTCATTCACAGCTTCATTATTTCTGTCTAAATAGAGAAACAGCTGGAAGATGTTGCATAACTTTTGTCAAGGACGAGAAAAAACAATTTGTGAATATCTGATATTCTCTGTCACAGCCACTTATGTTTATGAGTTTATTGCTTGTCACTGGGTCTGGAAAGCCACCGTGTAATTTCCCTAAGGTTCACACAGTCACGCATCACCGAGCAGAGGAGATGCATTTAAGAAACGCTTCGCTGGGTGGTGATTTCGTTGTTGTGTGACTATCGTGGAGTGAACCTAGATGGCAGGGGTCAGTCACTCCATGTGGTCTCTTGACACACTCAAAAGATGAGGTAAACACAAGATAGATGAAGCTTTTACTGATAATACAGCATAATTTTATCCATTTTGTATGATTGTGTTTTCTCAAGTATTTTTACGAGGAAGACAGGTATGAAAATATTGATGATAATATGGCAGACTTTTTTGTTTGTTTTCTTTTTTTAATGTGTTCTGGGGACTGAATCCAAGTATTTCACACCTAACTATGTACTCTAGTCCTCTTGTTCATTATTGTGTTACAGGATCACACAAAGTTGCAGAGGTTGGGCTTCAACCTGTAGTCCTGCTTCAAGTTCCTAGAGAGCTGGTATCACAGATATACAGAGAAAGAGAAAAGGGAGAGAGAGAAAGAAGGAAAGGAAAAAAGGGAGAGAGGTACAGAAAAAGAAACAGAGTACTCACTCATAATCTACAATATAGTCATGTATTATTTTCACGTATTAACTTTATCTGCCATGCTTTTTTAAGACTGGTGATTGGAGCCAGGGATATAGTTCAGTGGTGTAAGTGCTTGAGCAGGAAGTGCCACGTCTTGAGTTCTACCCCCCATACCAGATACACAAAAAAGACTGGTGATAGATTTGGCTCATTTATACTAGCATTCACCATAGCTATGCGAGTGATTCATTGACCATGACATTGGTGTTCAGTAGCTCTTTAGCTCCATCACAATCTTGTGGCAGTAGCATGGTATATGAAATTAACTTTCTTTTTAAGTGTATTTATTTATTTTTTGGTGGAGCTGGGAATTGAACTCAGGTCCTTGTACTTGTCAGGGAAGCGCTTATTCGACTGAGCCAACTTTCCGGCCCCATGTTAGCATGGTGTATGTGTTCTGTCCTTGACTAAAGTATGACCTGGGCCTTGATTGTTTTGTTCCAAGAAATTAACCAGTTAAACACATTAGCAGAATTATCAGGAAGCAAAAGTAGAAAGCACCACATATCTTCTGTACCTAGCATTCCTTTTTCCCCTGGAGTGCATGAACTGCTACCTTCAACATCAGAATTAGGATTTTATATTTAGTGAAATAAATATGGAGAATTTGTAAAAATAACAACAAGCCAGAAATCTGTGTCACTGTGTGTGGGGGTTGATTATATCCTGCAAAGGTCCTGAGAGACCACTGTTATAAAATACAATGCAAGCAGAGTCCCCAGTGGTTGGGCCCTGCCTACATTTACAGCATAAAAGGTTGAGTGACTCAGATTTATACTAACAACCATCACACACATTGCCGAGTTTCACATCCAAGGTACTGCAAAGAGTGAGCATATATATTCCTTATTCTGGCAGTTACTAGTTGTGACATGGGACATGCTTATTAATTCACAGGAACGTTTTACTATCGGATGAATTAGGATTAGGATTTGGCTAACATTTAAACTGGGTCATCAAGAAAGCTCCTTTCCTTTCTCTGAGATCACTGTTCTTTTTCAGGGGAAATGGCCTATTTTGACCACATTCAGAGGGAAGAAGACTTCTTTTTACTCACCTGAACAATATTTCTATGACTGTTTTTGACACCTTGAGTTTTTTCCCAAACCTTCAGCCATGGTCTTAATTCATAGAGACCCTGAGCCTCAGCAGCATACTTAGAGCAGGTTACATTGGCTAGAGCTAAAGGTCCAAACCATAAGCTTGCTTGGATTTTACCTGTAGTTAATGACGAATAAAATTATTTTTTTTCTTTTTTTTTTTTTTGCGGAACCAGGGGTTGAACTCAGGCCCTTGCGCTTCCCAGGGAAGCACTTATTCCACTGAGCCATCTCCCTGGCCTCAATGATGAATAAAATTAAAAAGATAAAAATGTCAAGTCTTCTTTGCTTTCCATGTAGCTCTACCACCCGGCCTGTGACTCAGGGTGCCAGTGCTGAACTTTCTGCCTAACCCAGTGACCCAGAATTCCTCTCATTCTTCCACTTGGTCCCTTCTCAGCTGCAGCTATTTGATTATACAATATTTTGTCTCATAGAAGCTGCCACACAACCTGGAAAAGATAAAGAAATCCAGTTAGTGTCTCCATTAACTCCTCTTGTTAGTGGAGAAAGAGGCAGAGAGATTAGAGGAAAAGAGCATATGAAGTTGCCTGTACATTTTGGAGTTTCCTCTTATTCTTCTCACATATGGCATTGTTTTATAACTTATTTCTTTAAGTAATGATTTTTTAAACTGAACTAAATCATTATATCACTACCCACATACTGGTATCACATTTTGCCACATTTCATTTTGACTATTTTTAAAGCAGAAAACCCATCCATTATTGTTCATATTATGAATGTCAACATGTGCTCCCTCCTTCTAATTTCCACCAGAGTGTGGAATTTCTTGCCAAAAAGACAGAGGCTCCCATCCCAGGCATGACATTTACTGATGATTTGGCATTGGGCAAAGTGACAGAATTTTTCTGATAACATTAAGTCATGCAATGTGAAAACAATTAGATGTTACCTGCAGCCTTGCTTGAAAGTTAATGTTATTGAGTAACATATGTGTTAAAGATGATCTATGAGATATGTAGAAGTCTAAAACCATGAGAAATTATAGTTGCACAGTAAACGATAAAATTGTTTCATTGACTAACCAAGTAATGGAGCCCTAAAGCCACAAAACTCAGTTGATCACCAAATGCATCTACAGAAACATAAAACACATAGAACAATACTCGTTGAAATGTTAATGAGGAAAAAATTTGAATGCAAAAGCACTGATTAATAAATTACCTCATCACAGCATTTGCAATTGGTGTGAGATTCTTCCCTTGAAAAGCCAAATGGCAATGATAGGGGAGGCAAATGTTTTAAGTGAGGAAACTGAAATTTAAATTCTCTAATTTTATGAGATGTGATAGGAATGGAATTGACTTAAAGCAGAAATTTAGAAGATAATCTTTAACATAGAGTGAAGGGTACAGTACTGGGGTTCTGCTACTCCTGCACACTACTGCATAGCCACTTCCTTTTTCATTGTTGTTTATCTTTATTGGGTAATATTGCACTATATGGACTGTACATTTTCATTTACAGAATGACAGTAATCTTGAAAACTGAAATATGTCATCTTATATGCATAATTTCAAAACAGAAATAAAATTTAAAGAGAACTGGTAACTTCCCTCTGTTTTTATATAAGGCAACACCTCAGTGATGAAGAACCTAAAAGACTGTCTGTAGAAAAGTGGACCACATCCAGGTTTGTCAGTTATTTTTACATATCACAAAGGTAGAAGAGCTAGCATTTGTCTATATGCACAAAAGAAGCAAAATGGGTCAAGCTTGAAAGATACTTGATCAACTCTAACAGTATTTTCTGAAAACTGTTTGCTTTTATTATAACAATTATTCTTATAATATTTAATTTCTACTTGATGTCTCTACATGACTTAGAGTATGAGAAGCAATTGTCACAAGGACAAAACTGTCATATGTGATGAGTGCCCTTAGGGCTTTGTGATTCATTTTATAATGTATTAAAATGCAATGAATATTGAGAGAATATGTTAACACTTGGATTTTTATAAAAAGTAGTTGAAATTTCCCCAGACTTCAATACCTATAAATGTTCTCATCTTTCTTAGTGTATTTTCACCTGCCTACCATGTGAATGTTCCTCTTTTCATGGAAGGGCCATGGAAAGCTCAGCTTAGTCTTGGAAATAGATTACTCTATTGGGTTTGTCAGTGTCAGTCATCTGTATGAGTCATGGGCAATGCTTGATCAATTTTTTCTCTGTGAAAGCCTGAGAGAATGGTTTCTGTCTAAGTGACTCTTCTTAGGCATGCTTTACATATTTGATCACTTTCTTCTGTGGCCCCATAATCTCTTTGATGAGAAAATTTAGGACACCACTGAGTTACAAGATGTCAGAGCACAGGTTCTCTTATGTCCTGAGTTCTCACTGACCTTGAATGGCTAGGACCAAAATACTGGCTATCCTTGTAGCCCTTCTTTTTCTCTAATTTTTGTTCTGCAAACTTTAACAAAACATAAAGAAAAAAGAGGATATTACAGGAGCCATGAAGCTAAGAAATGAATCAAATATGTGTAGGTGGGACTTGGCCCAGGAACTAAAACAAACAAGCTACCTCACATTTTTTATTGGAGGGGTATCAGTGATCAAACTCAGAACACTGAGCTATCTATCTCCCCAGCTCTACCTCATTTCTGAGACATCCTGTCTGGTTAAAGTTAGATATCAATTGCTAGGCAACCAAGTGTCATGTGTTACTAACTTCACAAAAGTGTAAAAAAGGACTGTTTTGTTGTTGAAAAGAAGAGAAAAAATGTATATATATATAAGCAAGAGAGGACAGATATACAGCCACTTTCTCTTAGTTCACTGAGAATGAAAGTGTAGACTAATATTGTATAGAAAAGATATCATGTTTGCATCTTGTCCTCTGAGTAAGTACTATGAAGACAACAGTATGAAATGTATTAATTATTGCAATTGTCCTACTAACCTATTTTGAAACTATTTCATTGTTATTTTATAGTTTTTCTCATTAAAATGAATAAAAACTGAAACATTGGCAAACATAACCATTGTTTCCCACCACCCCCCAAAATTACTTAGATCTATCTCATTGTCCTAAGAAAAATTGTATTGCTTTCTGTGTAATACCATCTATAAAATTTGAATAAAGTTTCAATTTACTATTTATTATATTATATATTTATAATGAAGAAAATCAGCTGCTCATTGCTCACATGCCCTAGAAACTTGAAATTATTGGGTCTTACATGTGAGGTAACTTGATGGCTGGAAACATGAAACCTTGAGAAGTGTAATGTGAACACAGTGTAACCATTATAGAATATAAAGGTTATACTGACTTTGTTTCAGCTTTACAGTTATGTTTAGATTTGGATATTTTTGATATATATTTTATTAACTACCAAAATAAAGAATCTCACTTTATATAAATTAAGTTAACACTTAAAAGTTATGCTCATGGAGAATTCAAGATAAGAATTTTAAGTAAATTTAAGGTCAGGCAGAGAAAAATCATAGTGTCGTGAACCAGTGTTTCCTAATTTCAGTTTCCTGGACCAATGATGTTCTTAGGAAAGGTTAAAAGGGTCAGTGATGGAATTAGTTGATACAATTGTTATATTCAGTATTCCTTGATGGACTAAAATCTATATGGAACTCAATGAGAAATTGTATAATAAAGTTTTAGCAATGTAATTAATGTACTGTTAGACAAAAGAGAAAAAGGACAAGATAATTTTTTCCTTTTAGATTCATGAAAATGAAATATAAAGAGACAAGTTTCTTCCATCTTTGGATATATCTCCACATAACTGATGTTGATTATGAGGTGTTTTGATGATAATTCAGATGATTACACTATAACAATATTTTATAATGTTTTATTTATTTATTTATTTATTTATTATTTTTTTTGGCAGAACCAGGGATTGATCTCAGGGCCTTGTACTTGCCAGGGAAGCGCTCATTCCACTGAGCCATTTCCCTGGCCCCTTTCTAATATTTTAAATGAGATAACAATGTTCTATGACTCTAGATAAGAACATTACACACAGACAGAACACACATACACACACACACACACATACACACATATAAGTCTATATACATATTCTTTCTAGAATTGTTAAGTTTTTTTGTTTACCGTCTTGAGGCTCAAACCCAGGGATTCATTCAGGATAGTCAAATATTCTACCATACTCAACCCTTGCCAGAATTGTTGAATAAATATTTCACAATTGTATATTCTGGCAAGTAATAAATATTTAAATCAAAATGGCATAATTTAGAACCACCTAGGATAGTTGATGTACGTATGTAGCTCTGTATGGTGTATAGGTGTAAAAATAAAATTATTGAATATTTCTTTTGAGAGGATGGAATTCTGAATATGTTTTTGTTTTATCCAGGCCACTCCAGTTGGAACATTCAGAAAAGAAATAGCTATTCAACGTCCATTCCCAATTAGCTTAGCCTTCACCAATGAACACAAAAAGTTTAGAAGTCATTATTATTTGCACTTAGATTTTTACAGCACACTGACCTATGTGCTCTTTAAATTCTGAGTTTTAATTTCATCGTCATTATTGCAGCCTTCCAAATGCCACTGGATGTAGATGACTGCCAAGTAAGGCTTAGGCTCAGCAGGCTGGGGTTATGATGTACGGTAGAAGTAGCATTCAGCTAAGGCCAGAGTCGTTTATTTCACATGGCTAGCCAGCAGCACACCCTACATAGGAGAAATATATTGACAAACTACAGAACAAAAATGCACAAGTACAGTATTCAGTGTAGCATTTACCTTGAAGTCAATCCAAAATTTGACCCTATTTTACCACAATAAAAAATAAGCATCCTTCCTTTACAACATAATTTTAGACCAATTTTAATTTAGGTTGATACTCTTCATTGGCTGATAATACATAAAATATACAAATTTTAAGGTTTGAAATGGTATGAGAATCTTTAGAAAATATACAATTTGAAACCCAGTTAATATATTTGCAAAAATGGTCTCTTGCATTTGATGTCCTCTTAATACTATATCTGAGGGCTTGTCTCCCCTTTTAGAGGAGAAAACTAAAATAGCTAAAATGCAGTTGTGCAAGCCTAATGAAAGATCATCATGGTGACTCTTAAGATTGATTAGGTTTTGCAGATTTCACCCTTTTTTGAGAGCCAAATATTGTTTTAAAATAATTTCTGGTAGCTTTAAAGCTAATGAAGGAAAATAAAATGAAAAGATAATGGGGAGCTTCATTATATATGAGGAGTTTATATCTTCAATCCAAAATACAGTTTTCAAAAATGATAAACTTGACATCATTATCTTTCTTCCTGCTTTTTATGTGCAGTATTTAGTGCTTATTATGTGGATTCCTTTATACCTGACTAATTATGGTCCAAAGGGAGTGAATGAAGAATTGTAGAAATAATTCAAGTATTTACTCTTACAGTATAATATCATAATTCTTCTATTAGTATTTTATTATATTGTGTCTAATTAAAAAAATGAACTTTGTCATGGGTATGCATACATAGGAAAAAACAGTAAATAGGCTTCAATAGTGCCTGTCATTTCAGGCAGCAGCTGGCGTCTTGGACTACATCTTCTGCTGCTCATCAGAGATAAATCACTTTCTACCTAACTGGTTTTCTTTCCCTCCACTTTCATACACTGAGTCCAATCAAAAGTTGTCCTGGTTACATAAATTTGGTGCCAGCTTTCACAAAACAAACTCCTCAGCTATGTCTGTGCCTTCAGGAACCAAATGCTTCCCTGTGCTTCAATGCAGGAACTTCCTTGTCACTGGCAAGTCCCAGTGACTTAAGATCAGAGCCAAGTCACAGCTCTCATTCTTCCTTTCAAACATACTCTGAACCAAAAGACTGAGAATTCCACTACACGAATAAAGAAATATCTCGGAGGAAAATAAATTAGAAAAAAAAAAAAAAAAAAAAAAAAAAAAGACCTGGTTTCATACAAGCTATAAATCTGGCTCATTCCAAGATCCAGGATAAGGAGCACATAAGTCGGTGGCTCAACTAAGCACCGACAGACTGAGGACTTCGTGGCTGTGTCTCCCCGGGGTTCAGCATAAGTGATAAAGTCCGAGAAGGTAGCCGAGCTGCTGAAGTAGCTACTCAATCAACTCTGTGGACTCAAATCTTTCCAGTTACCAAATGAAAACTTTCATTACATTCGTCGTAGGTGTCTTAACTGTCAGTCACCTAAAATACAAATCAATCCTCTTTGATAAGAAAGGGGAAAAACTGGGTCTCCATTATTTGACTGCTGAGCTAAACAGTTTAGCCTTCCTTTCTCTTTCAACATGTGATTGGCACTTTAATAGACTAATAGACGTGAATCACTCACAGACATAGGCTATTAAAAAGAGGCAGTAACAACATTATTTTTGGACTTTTTCGAATTTTCAGACCTTACCTAAGAGGTTTAGTCATTAACATTTACTGAGTGGGGCTTTTATTTCCTTAACAGGTATATTTTTAAACTGTTTTGATTTAAAATATTTTGATTTTAAAAACTTTCCCTCCAATTCCATGGGATAACATAGGTTTTGGGGGAGTGTTATTGTGCTTTCATTTTTGTCAAGGACAGTACATTTCCAAATGTTTAAAACAAAATAAATACAAAGAAACAGAACTGAGCAAGACATAAAGATCAGTACGATAAACACAGTTTTTTTACACTATTTCACATCTCCTCTTCAAGATAAATGTACCTCCCATGTCATGCAAATAATGTTTCAGAATCTTTTCACTTCTTAAAGAATGATAGCAAAGCCTAGAAAGATGGAAATTTTGTAATTTATTTAAAATATAAATGTATTCTGCAAATATTTAGGTTACTGAGTGAAACCTTAAAAAAACTGTCAAAAGTCAATCACTAGAAATAAGATTGTATTCATCAAATGCATAAATAAATGGAAATTCATTCTAGTGCAATCTCATTTCATTTTCTTATAATCAGCATTTCTGTCAATTTCATTATCCCCATATTAGAAATTAGTTTATTGGATGCCAATCCCCCAAAAATGAAAAACTATGGAAAATAGTGGAATTAAACTGCTTTTTCATTTTGTTTTTGAGGCAGGCTGTCACTGTTTAGTTCAGGCTGGGTTTACACCTGCTATGTAGCTGAATATGGCCTGGAATTTTTTTTTGTATTTATTAACTTTTTTCATTTATGTATTAGACACAGGGTCTCAGTTCACAGCTCAGATCTGTGGTGATCCTCCTGTTTTCAGCCTCGCCAGTGCTGAGATTACAGGTGTTCACCACCATGCCAGGACTCAGTTGCTGGCTCTGCACGCTCTAGGGATGGGGACTGCATGGCACTCAGACCTGGTCTCTGTGCTTGCCAAAGCAGGCAAGATAGCTAGCTAAGCTATCTTGCTGGCCCTCTGGCCTGGGACTCATGATGATCCTCCTGGCCCAACTTCCTAACGCTGGGATTAGAGGTATATAGCCACTTGCACAGCATTGGTAGGATTTTTGACGGGTTGAATGACAATTTTCTTGAAAACTGCAGCTGAATTGTTTTATAAAAAATTATAAAATCATTCTGACACATCCTGAAATGCTCTGATTTGGTCAAGTATATCCAACAATTTTAACCATGACTTCAGAAAAAATATGTTTTGACAAATTTCTAGATGATACCAACAATGAGGCATAGAGAATAAGATGAATGACAGAAGCAAATTGAAATAAATATAGCCTAATACAGGCTTGTGAAAACACATTTCTGTCTCTCACCTCTCTCTGAACCATTAGTCACCCCCACATCTGGTATACACTGATCCACCCAATGAAATATACTCCAGTGCCTATACATACTGGGCTCCCTCTGTGCCTGTAATTCTGTTTAGTTTGCGTTTGTGTAAGAGTGCTACTTGCTGCATTTATTTTGATGTAAAGGTTGCAAAGTGACCATCATTTATGAGGACCTATTTCTCCTTCTCTTTTTTACTCCTGTTTTCATTTATTTATTTAGTACTTAGTACAGGATCTACAGGGTTTCACTATGTACATACGACTCATAGTGATTCTCCTGCTTTCAGCCTCCCAAGTGCTGGGATTATGCGTGCGCCACCATGCTGTTTCAGTCACCATCTCAGCATGCCCCGAGTTGAGGTCTGCATGGCATGCCAGGATCGAACTCCGATGACTGAGCACTGCCAAAATAGGTGCTTTAGTCCGCTGAACTATCTGGCTGGCTCTTACTCCTATTTTTATAACCAGAATCTCTCAATTACTGTTTCCACTCCAGAAATCTGTTACACAGTCACTTATACACACATCATAATTTCCTATGAAGTAGTGAGGGGCCTGACAGAGACTGACAGGGCTCACAGGATTTGAAAAGCTGCTTAATGAAGTTATTATGCTAATATGCAAAGTGTAGGAGCTATTTATGGCCCTCTCCAACCTGTTTCACTAATGGTGTTTTTGAACAAGGCTATTTAACAAGGGTAAAGTGTACATTTAGAGTTATTGCCTGTTACACTTCACCTGACATGAAAAAACCTGTTTCATGAGAAACTATAGATGCAATACCAAAATAGAGAGCCTGAAGGAGCTAACTCAGAAATATTGGTCCACAGAAGTCCTTGCATATGAGCTATCTCCTATCATGGGTTCTTGATATACTTAGCTTCAATCCTCTATATATGAGCAAGGAAAAAAAAAAAAAAAAAAAAAAAAAAACAACTGACTGGACTTGATGCAGCACCCGAGCATCCAGGCACTCTCAGCCTCTCCTGCTGTTCAGGAGGAATAAACATGATGATGACCAAAATTGACAAAAATATCATACCTTGCTAAATTGAAAGATGGGAAGAAAGTGCGCACAGATAAGAAGAGATATGGAATATCGCTGGGCAGCTTTATCTATTTGAAAACTTCAAAGGATGACAGATGGCTGTGAAACATCCCCTGCTCCCCCAAGAACCAGAGAGGAGGTTCTCCAACTTAGGCTTCACCCCTGACTTGCCTTCATGTAGAAAAATGGGAGTCCGTAAGAACACCCTGTGTTTACTCCATGATAAGCACCTGTTTTGTCAACCTGGCGGTTCCCATTAAGTGCTATAAGCCGTAAGCACTTAGAATAGTGCCTGATCCTATAATGGTTAACTATTGCTAGCGATGATTTCATAGTTACTCTGCATTCTTGAGATCTACTTGTACCAAATACCAGCAGGTTTATATATAATTTCTGAGCTTTGCACCAGCTATGTATACTATCTTTAGTATTAATTCATAACTAAATATTAAAATTTAGTCCTCCAGTTATATTGGAACCAAAGACATAATATCAGTATATTCAAAGTATCACTGCTTAATATGCACCAATAATTTTAGCCTGTTTTGAAGGCTATAATCTTATGCTTTTAAATCCCTGCATAGTGTAAATAAACAGTACCTGGAAGAAACAAGGATATTTATTTCCCAGATAAGATCAGAGCAAGTAGACTTTTAAAAAATGCTTCTTTTAATAATTTCAGGGGATATTTTTTCTGTTATTTTATTTTGTATCTAAATCTAACACTATAGAAACTACTGGAATATGAGTATCCATAACAGATATCCAAGAGGGGAAAGAGCCACGTCATTAAGTGGTACCATCTCCCAGGGATGTGGAATGATGCATGAGCTCACACCAAGCCTCAGACATGCTGGGCACCAAATCCACGCCATCCCTAAGTTTCTGCTACAAGGCTGCAGCTATTAGTTAATATGTATCTTGATATTTGCTTAGCTCATAAGCATGTTTATGATTTTAATTAGTGATGGTTTAGATAAAAAACACATCACAGAAAGTTGTAGTCTAGAATTTTCATTTTAAGGATGAGACCAAAAGAAGTTAAGAAATGTCCTTACTCATTCAGTGTTACATCCGCTTTGGCTGACTGCAGCCTGAGTCGTATGTCTGCCCTACAATGCAGGGCCATTTCAGTGTACCAGGCATCTTTACCTTTCACTGGTAATTGCTTTAGGATCTTGTTTTCCAAGTTGGAATTTCAAAGGAGAATTTAAGTATTCTGCTTCTTTTAGTCTTCCAGGGTTTGTTGTCACTCCAGGGTTTCACCTCAGGTTCCGAAGTTTTTTCTCTTCTTTAAGCTTATTGTCCTGGTCCTTTTCATTATCTCTTAAGTGATTCTCTACCCGCTGTGGGTTTGCAGCTGTGCCTCTGTCCTCTCTTTGCTCTCAACCAGACTTATAAACAGCACAGTGTACATGGTGTTCAGTCTTTGTAACTCATTTCCCAGCATTCCCTTGAGAATGTGACAGTGGCCAAAGCTACAACGCTGGATGAGCTGAGAAAGCCAGAATTACTGCAAGAGAGAGCAGTATAGAAATGAATCAAAATAAACCCCTTTCTATCTTTTTTGTTTCAAGAATTCAAAAAAGCCCTGTGCTTTTTACTTGTTCTGAACATTCTTTTACTTTAGGTACTTGTGAATAAAGAGAAAAAGAAAAAGACTTACACTCATCAGTAAAAATGAACCTTTTAGAAGCATCGTGTCATAGCTCTGTATCTTACGCCTGGTGATCCAGCATCAATGCCCAATGAGTAAGCTTGGTTTGTGAGTGTGAATGCGTCATTGTCTTTTTTTTTTTTTTTTTAAATCTTTTGCACTTTGTGGTGTCCAGTCACATTGCAGGATGTAAAACAGAGATGTAATGAAGCCATAGGTAATTTATCTTTGATTTTTATTAAGAACACATCACTAAATGTAATGGCAAACTCACTATTTCGAATTTGAAAAATTAAAATAAATATATCAAGGACTTCTCTGGGATAGACCAGTGTGGATAATTGTTTCCATGAAAACTTGTAAATCCTATATCTTGCCCATGAAAGCAGCAATATCAATTTTAGTTATTACTTTTTATGAAAGAAATTTCAGGGCATACATGGTATAATGGGCTTTAATTTAGGTTAAGACTTCAGATCAAATGTTACTCTTTGCAACACTTTTCAGCAATGACAGTCTTAAAAATACACAAATATTTCCTACATTTTAAACTTGATACTATCTTGCTATGGAATAGAACAGCAGCACTAATTAGAGAAACACCCAGCACGGCCTACATTGAATCCCGTAATTTCACGTCTAGCACCCAGGACAACCTGGCAAAACACGAGCACCAGATGGCTTTTGCTGTCCCACCCCAGTGGTATTCCTCATGGTTGCTTTCATGGCTCTTTTGTTGGTCTGGCATTGCTCAGTCCTGTGACTCCTTTTGGATAGCTTGTGGTCCTGGCTTCTCCAACTTCCTGGTAGAGCCGTCTCTCATTTGACCTCACATTCAAAGCTGCAGGTACCGTCCTGTTAGCGACACACTGCCTCACCACCTGTACCTTCTTCTGAAATCTGGGTTGAAGTCTCCCTACCCCAATGACTTTTGCATTCTGCATGAGAATAAAACCAGTGCCACATGGATGGCACCAAGCTCCACCACCTCCAACAGCAATATCTGGGCTGACTGGTGTCTTGCTGTTGGCTGCATAGGCCAACTAGTGCCTGATCAACTGAGCACAAAAAAATGAGTCCCAGAAAATCAATTTCCTGTGTGACCCTTTCCCAAAAATATGCCCTGGTGCTCATTACCTGAAGCCATAATAGTATGCCCATCTCTAGGTTTTACTACTACCTGTGGCTTTGGGCAAGTGCTGTGTGCCCAGAAATGTATCTTCCAGAGATAAAGGCAACCTGCTGTGTATTCTCACAGCATACAAATGAAATGTTTGGAAGACAGCTATAGCTCAAAAAAAAAGAAAACATGGAAAGTGATGAAGCTGAAGTATAGAAATTGGATATTACCATGTCAATAGTTTAGTTTAAAATGGCACACAGTGAGGTGTCACACAGTAATATCTTGGTGGCTGAACAGCTCTACTTGTGAGCTTTCTATCAATATTTGAATGGAAGAGTTTGACAATCGTATCTTCTCTATGTTGATAACTTTACTCAATAGTCAAACTGAAAATCACACTTGAAACCAGGGAGGGCCAAGTGTGACTCACATTTCATTTCCCCAGGTCACAAAAAGGTGACACCTCTGTCATGGCTCTCACCCGGACAACATCTAGTACTTGCATTCATATGTTAAATCTTTCATCATTGTGCTTCTATCTCGCTTTTTATAGCCATAAACATTGTAATCATAGTCCACACATCTTAGAAGTAAAGCTAAGAGCAAAGCAGTGAGAACCATGACAGTGTCAAAAAACAGAAATTAATGTAAAATTAAAGTTTTGGAAAAATGAATTTATAAGTGTGATTTTGAGACATCAGCACCAATTACTTGGTTTTCCATTATTTTTATGAGAAAAATGTGTTCAGTTATCCAATTTTTCAGTGTTTGAACATGAATTTTAAATGAGTTGAGTTGAAAAACTGAGGTATCATTGTATTCTTCATTCATATTTTTAAAAACTGCCAATACTGTTGATGCGTAGCACCTAGTGGTACACAGAACCCATTAGTGAAGCAAAACATATGTAGCAGGGAAGTAAAACTATACAAAGTAAGAAGAGTATAGAACATAAAGAATAGATTTGATACTTGTTTCGTAGAACCTACAGAATGTAGTGGTCACCTGTGAAAATTAATGTAAGGGAAGAAATCATAATTCCCAAGTTTCTCCTCAAAATCTGAGAACATTTAGGCTGTATTTTGAAAACAATCCCACAAAACAATTTCAAGTAGATATCAGCTTGAATTTGTGGAATAAAATAGATTGTATAGATATTATATTTAAGATACATCTGACATACCCGGATCACATTTGTCTTAGTGACTTTTCTCATTGCTGAGACAAAATACCCAACACACAAAGCTAAGAAAGGAAAGATTTATTTATCTCTCAGCTTGCAGAGGTTGAAGTCTATCATCAGCTGGCTCCAAAGTAGAATGGTTCATGGCAAAGGGGTAGAAGTTCATGGCAAAAGAAGACAGGAAAAGTGAGATGAGCAAAAGGGAAGAATGAGACTTTTTCCCCTTTTTGTCTGATCGGGGCCACTGGGATTAGGTGGTGCTAATCTAATCAGAGCACTGATCCAGCAATCACCCAGGCTCAATCCCAGATCCTTGCATCCCAGCACCGCACTATGAGTCAATCAGAAATTTTAGATTCAACCACCTGGAAATAACCCACCCCCACCATAACAGCATGAAGCTTTGCAGGGACATTTAGATGCAAATCACAATAGCTTTCAATACAAATATTTTAAAATGTGGATCTGGAAAATACACCCATCCTGAACGGCCATGAATTTTGGGTACTATTCCATATTTTCTCAGCCAAAAGCCCAAGAGGTGATGTGACAGCTATTAAGATTATATCATTTTAACAAAAAAGAGAACTGTTATTACAAAGCACAATATCCCAAAGTGAGGAAACTATGATACATAATTTAGTGTCATATCTTCCTATAAGTTTCCTGCTATTTGACTTTTTTGGAAACCTTATTCACGATTCTCAAAGAGGAAGTCTTATTTCATTAACCATTACTAATACATGTCCCCTTGCCTAAACAGTTTCTAGCAGAATTGAATAACTAGAATTGGTTTGTATTATGCTTACAAATGGGATGGAGGTTAAGTTCAATTTTCTGGACATGTAGTCACCTGTATGAAAACCATCATCCTATCCAGTCTCAGAACTGGTAGCAGAGAGGAGTTTTCTGAGACTGGGAAGGATTGTGTTACAGATACACATATAAAGAATAACGGATGCCTGGAATTAGATGAGAGTGCACACAGGGAAGAACAGCAGAGCAGAGTCGAAAGGACAGACTGATGGATGACAACCTGATGATGAGAAAGCCAGGCAAGTAGCCACGTGTGTACAATAGAATTTAAACAATCCTCTTACAAGACTATATTTCAAAAACAGAAAAAAAAAATGTCATACACACTGGAGAGATTAAACAGTGTAACACTTTGCACCTGGGGTTACTGGCAATTGTCAGTATGCCATGGATGGTGACAGAACCTCATAACAAATTTTTTATATTCACTTAAAAAAATTCAGGTGTGTTGATAAGGGATAAGGTGCAGAGGAAGGAAAAGTGGGAAGGTGCTCAGAGGAACAGTCTTGGGGACCTCGATGAAAGGTTACCTGTGTAAGGAGAATGGTAAGTGTAATACAATGCTGACAAGGTTCATACTTCAGCAAGCTCATCACTGGTCAGCCAGAGACTGAGGTAGGGAAGAGCAGCAGATGCGTGAGGCCTCAGACTGTTCTGTGTCCTGAGTAGTCCTGTGTAGGTCTGAGGTTGGGCACAGCCCGAAACAGGCCCTTCATTATGCAGCTGACCAGCTCAGCATTCCCTATGCAGGACAGTCCTGGCCAGGCTGACTCAAAGCTCTGCAGATTTAAATGCAATTTTTGATTAAAGGAAAATTGTGTGTGTGTGTGAGAGAGAGAGAGAAAGAGAGAGAGAGGGAGAGAGAGAGAGAGAGAGAGAGAGAGAGAGAGAGAGAGAGAGAGAGAGAAAGAGAGACAGAGACAGAAAGACAGAGACACAGACAAAAATCTAAAGAAATATATGATTTGTGAACAATTAAGTTAATTTGTAGGGAAGTAAGATTGTTTTATAATAGATAAATTTGTGACTGTTAGTATTTGTGATAATAATTTTTATGGATAAGAAGGATAAAAACCAGATTTAATTAAATGCCAAAACAGAGAAAACAGCAACTATTGGGCACTCTCTCCAGCTTTTAAATGTGGAAAAATCTTAGTAGAAAAATCTTCAGCCATTATGGGCTGAAGGATACATCTCAACAGATTATGAAATGATGTTAGGTAATATAGTGAGTGGGACTAGAACTGATGCAGAGTTGGGACCAGGAGCAATAGCGCAGAGGCCTGCATGTGGAGAGTGACTGAGGCGTACATTCAAGCAGAAGATGCTACAGATTGGTTTACAGCTAGGCAAGAGGGAAGTGGGTGGGTTCCTGCCTTTTTGACTTTTATGGAAATCATGGTCTGATGCTTTGTTAATTTTTCTCAGGCAGCTGTGATAATGGACTAGAAAATAAGTCTTTTTAAGACCAGAAGCTAGTGTTTAAATAACAGCAGTTAAAACACAAACTGAATGACTTAAACAACAGAATTATGTTGCCTTATAATTCTGGAGTACAAAATCTGCTATTGGGCTAGGAAATAGCTCTGTAGCACAGAACCACCTGCCAAGTACAAGGTCCTCGGTTTGAATCCCTGTACAAAAAAAGTCTGATATCATAATGTTGGCTGGATGGTGCCATCTCTAAAGGTGGCAGAAAACATTCTTTCATAGTCTCCTCCCCAGTTCTATAGTTCCTTTTTTTTTTTTTTTTTTTGGAACCAGGAATTGAACTCAGACCCTTGTGCTTGCTAGGCAAGCACTTATTCTACTGAGCCATCTCTCTGGCCCTGTTCCTTGGCTTCTAAGATCTATACTTTCATGGTGCACTGGCCCTGTGTACATGCTGCTTCGTCACATGACATGGTACATGTAAGGACTCCAGTCACAGCAGATCTGGGGCCCACATCACCCTGGTATGACTTCATCCTAACTAATACCTGTTTGCAAGTCAGATCACATTTTGAGACATTCAGGACTAGGTTCTCCATATGTGAGTGTGGGGAACAATTTGCCCCAACAGATGCTGAATCGTGAAAGCAGTAAGTTAGTAAGTATGGAAAGCAATTGTGGAAAATGGGAAGAGCAGGTGACACTGTGTAATGTTTCCGTATGAAGTCAGTACATTAAGTAAATCCTATCAATGAGTGAGCCACATCAGCTTCTCTCCAAATGTGTCTGCTTTTACCAGATAGGTTTAGTTTAGCAATAACACGAGAACACAAATTATTCCAGTGAATGGGTAGTTTCTTCTGTCTGTCTATCTACCATATGCACATTTATCCCATTACACAGACTCAGAGAAAGAAAGCCATATCATATAATGAATAAAGTTAACACAAATTGAAAAAAAAAATTGAAGACTGAGGTGAAGACTTGTAAAAGGCACATATGTGACAAACTCTTAAAAGTATATGACTCAGAGGAAAAGAAAATGTGTGCTAATATAAGAAATAACATGGAACACTTTAAATTGTGCTGCAACTTAAAAAAACTGCTTTTGACAGGTCTATAAGAACAAAATTGCAACATCAGCTGAGATAAAAATAGGTTTGAGCAGGCATGAACAGCATTTGGGTTTCAAATATCTAATAAATAGTGACTTGCAAAAGCTTAAGCACTTAAATAGCACTGCTTGGTACTAAATATTTAGAGCACCCAACCCTATTTCAAGATAACTTACACCACTGAGGGCTTCCCTCCCAGCCAAAGTGAGTTCTTTCTAGGTCATGAGTCCCAGGCATATCATGTCTAATAAAAATCTTACTGGAACAACTTTCTTGTACCAGTCTTGCTCCCAGTTCCATCCCCCAAAGACAGCTACTTTTCATCTTTATCTAAGGGGCCTCTGGCTTTAATATATTTCTGAAGAATGGATTAAGTAATTTGTTATCTAACTCCCCTTTACTATAAAGTGGCAAAGAATATACTTCTTTCCAAAATACTCCATAATTTCTCAAATATCATTCCTTTTCTTCCTATTATTTTTATGTATATGTATTTGGTACAGGGCCTCACTACACAGCTCAGACTCATAGTGATCCTCCTGTTTTCAGTCTCCTGAGCCCTGGGATTAAAGGCATGTGCGATCACGCTTGGTCTCTCCGTGATCGGCTCAGGGTGCCCAGGGGCGAGGTTGGCACAACATGTGGTACAGGGGATCAAACTCCAGTCCCTGTGTTTGCCTATGCAGGAGGATACTCTGCTGAGTGATCCCAGAAGATTAGCCCTCAGATATCTGAGAGCTCATTTTCATCCTTTTCTCAGTGTCAACCTAATGTGAAAACACTCTAGAGCCACTTATCATTTAAAGTTTTATGTAATGAGTAAAAGTAAAAATCACTACTAAATATATAAACTTTTCAAGAGTCTATTCCACAAATTTATTTAAATTATAGCCATCAATGTGTTTAGCAGTGGTTATTCAATTTACATTTCTTGTCTTAATGAACACGTGAAGTAAATATTGACTGATTTTTAATGATGCATCCTACATCAGCAGCCTTCATGGTTTTGACAAGAAGCAGAATAGTACCAGGTATTACAGTGCTACCTCATGTAGCTGTGGTCTATGCACGTGTCTCCACCCTCTGGAAGCTTGCCATTTAAGAAACATGCCCATATGGTTAGTAATATGTCTTCACTGGAAGAATTAATTAATTTTCAAATGTTAAGCCAACACACAAATCAAGGTGCATATTTTTGTACAAAGGACACATTATGGGTATTTCTCAAAGCTAGTAAGAGAGAGTGAAAAATGGAGATAAAATAAAAAAGTTAAAGAGGTCAGTGTTCAGTCAGTTTGAGTAAAGAGCAGGTCTTTATTTCAAGCTCTAATGTATTCAGCATCTTTAATCTTCCTGTCACAATGAAAATTGCACCAAGTCGTTTCGAGACCAGGTACAAAAAAGAGACAATATCTAGGAATAACAACATTTAGGGCTAGAGAAACTTGGGTGAGAATTTGACCAAAACAATACTGTGGGGGGTATTGAAGAAAAATATTGCAGGAGTTTTTAAGGTGTCTATGCTAGAAACATGGATTGCGTGTTTTGAAAATGAGATACCATTCTGAAATAGTTTGTGAACAGCTATGGTCTAAAAGACAGGTGTTATTCTTGTGTTTTTAGTAAGTGGTTTCTTTAATGGGGCTTTATCATACCTGTCTGGATCCAGGTTTGGTTTCTATGTAAACATAAATTTTGAGTGAATGTATTAATTCCTTTCCATTCTATGAATAAATGCTTTTAGATTCTGGATACAATAGAAGTTATGGATAAGTTGTGGAATACATAAAATTTTCAAGACTCAGGTTTTTATTTATTCATGCCTTTCAACTTCTAGAAATTCTGTGCCACATCATCACCAGGAATTAATATCATAATTACCTTTTAAAATTATTATTCTATCTACTCCTATGGATTGCTATAGATCATTGTCAACTTACTTGCATGTGGAGATATCTTAAATTTCTGAGTCTTATACAATAAAGACTCTGGTTCAGTAAGGGGGCAGAAGGAACTGGAAAATCCGAGTTTAGTGGGTTCCTTAAAGTGTTCTGATGAATATTCAGGTGTAGTGACAGGCAGAGGGGCACTCATGAATTTAGGTATTATTAGTGATCAATAAGGCACTTTTAAAACAGATCAAGACATTTTAAAAATCCAATAAAAACTGGCAAAAGCCTCAGACAATTCACTATAGAAAATACAGGGGTAGAATAAGCATTTGAAAGTATTCTTGATGGCATGATTTTCTTGTTCTTAGAGAAGTGAAAATTAGAATCCATAGGAGTTACTATTATACTCCTATTAAAATGAGTGAAATAAACCTGTTAATATCAAACAGTTGTGAAATGGTGAAAATCGGAACTCATATTAGTAACAGGAGGATAAAAATGTGAAAATCTCTTTGGAAATCATTTGTCATTTCTTATAAGGTTAAAATTATATTATCCATAGAACTCAATCCATTTATAGGAAATTACATAAGAGAAATCAAATTTGTATAAACACAGTATCTGTGCATGAATATGTTAATAGCAACTTTATCCATAGCTACTAATAATGGAAAAGAACCCAAATATTCTTAAACTGGTGAAAGGAGAAAGAAATTACAACAGTACAATACAACTCAGCAATAGAAAGAGCTTTCGTACAAGAAAGCATGAACACATGAAATGTAGCTGAAAGAAGCCAGAATAAAGATGCTACATGCTGTTCAACTCCACTTCAGTGATAAATTAGTCAATTTTCCCCTCACTGAGACACAGTGCCCAGTACTCAGGGCTTAAAGAAGAAGAGGTTTAATTTAGCTGATAGTTTCAGAGAACTCAGCCTGCAGTTATCTGACTCTGAGGTGGAAGCATCATGGGAGAAAGGCTTGGTGGCACAAAGAGACTTAGTTCATGGTAAGAAGGAAGTAGAGCAAGTGGCCAGGAAGAGACCAGGAACTGTACATGGTAGCCAAGAGCAGGCCTGCTTCTCCCAGCCAGGCATTTGGGTGCTGCCTAACTATCCTCCATATCACACCCAAGTTAATCAAGTTGGCACAGTGACCATTAACCACTGATCTCACTTTCAAGGAAAAGGAAAACCTAGGATTGGAGAACAAAACAGTATTTGTCAAAATTAAAGGCTGTGGAAAGATTGAACACAAAAGGAGAGCTTATTAAATTTTGGAAAGTAGTGGAAATGTTATATATTCTAATTGTCTTTTTATTTTATTTTAAAGAGAATTTAAGGAGAACAATAAAAGTGTTATCGAATTTCAAAACAAGATGATAGGAGATTAACCATGGTTATTATATTGTAAATTGTTATCTTCAGAGTAGTTTTTCAGGTCACCAGACATAGGCGCATAAAACTGATCAAACATTATAAACACTGTTATAAAATTGTTCCTTTTAATGAACTAATAGAAATTAGTAATATGATCACCTCAGTTATCGTATATGTTTTAGAGTTATTTGCCAAGCTTTTGTGTTAAGTTTGAAAGCCTACCAGACAAAGTACCTCCTTCTAGTTCCTTTATAACCTTGGTAATCATTGTTCTCCTACATGGTCAATGACTGATCCTTTAGAGGTGATAAAGACTTAGTAAGTAATTATAATGAATGATCAAGTGATTAAATGAAATTTATAGCTGCATATAATTTTTTAATCTGTTAGATTTTGTGTTATAGTTTGTCAGAAGTCAAGACACAATAGATTCAATCAGTATTCATCAAGAGAACAATAAAAGAAATTAAAATAATGAAATGGGTACTTTTTGCATAATCTAACCCAGATTCCTAAAATAGAAAATTATACTCAGTAGATGAGTAAAAGTACAAATTTTAACTAAAAGAAATGCTATCACACTTTTTAAAGTATCTATTTTAAAGTCAGTACAAGAGTATCATATATTTCTTAACACACATACTTCAAGTTTTCTCCTGGGTACCACTTTTGAATGATGTTGCCTTAGACACATTACTTAACCTGGTTGCTTCTCCATTTCAATCTAACAAATGACAATAATGGGTTATTGCAAACAAGAAAAGAACAACTGAATGTAGGTATGTTAAATTAGGGACTGACACACAATGGTGCTTTATATAAATTAACATTGGCCTCTCTCATTGCAATACCTAAAGAGTGAGCTACCTTAATAACTCTGAGATTTGTAAATTATGAATTGAGAGAATTTCCCTAGATAGCTTGTTGGGTCTCTCTGATTTTGACATTCTCATTTGTGCCCCAGCAATGGATGACTGCAACATCCCGACCACTCTCTCTATGGGAAACGACAGTCAACGGGCAGATATACATTGCTCATACTGTGCGCATAAGGCCCATGCAAATCCACCTCATCTGTTTCATCCAGTAAGGGTGACCTTTTGCAATCTGGCCTGAATTACAAAATCTTCTCTAGCTGCTACAAGTGAATAGATCATATGCTTGTAACACCCATAAAAGTCAGAGTTGCTGTCAACTTGAGAAATTCTGTCTCAGTGCTCATGTTTCTCTTTTCCTGTCATAGGAGAAAGGCAATTCTTCTTATGAGAGAGGCAAGATGTACCAAGAGAAAATGTGAAAAATAACCCATCGCTGGACCCACAGTTCTGCACACTATATATCTGAAACCAAAAAAAGAAATATATATAGAGAGACAGACAGACAGACAGACTGACAGAGAAACAGAGAGAGGGCCAGAGACAAAACAAACCAACAAATATACACATCAAGAAATGTAAAACAGGGTCTGGGGAGATGGCTCAATAGAATAAGAGCTTTCCTGGCAAGTGAAAGGGCCTGAGTTCAAGGGCAGGTTCCACCAAAAAAAAAAAAAAAAAAAAAAAAAGAAAGAAAGAAAAAGAAAAAGAAATGTAAAACAAAAACTTGCAGAAATACTTCAATTCAGAATTTATTGAGGACTGGGGTATAGCTCAGTGGCACAAGCACCTGCCTGGCAAGCTAGGTCTTGAGTTCTAGTTCCAGTTCCACAAATAACTGAATGATTAAGTAAATAAATTTGTTTACTGAGATGTCATGATAGTTATACAAATTGCCTTTGGCAATTAAAATTATAAGAGGTGTTCAGAGTGATGGCCGTAGCTTCAGTACACTGGTCAGTACAGTGCTCCTGCAGTTTGGGAAGCTTTGGGGCCTGGAGGTTGCTGTGTACACATTTCCAATTTCTTCTGTAAAGGCTGGCAATGCAGAGGATTTTATATGATGAATGGCATCTTAAGAGTTCCCCATAGGAAAGGAACACTCTTTACTGAAAAATAATCATACTATTTTTATTTTTTCCCTGTGTATATGTGTATATTGTTGTGGTCTAATTGGTCAGGCTGTATATTTTAGTATTCCAAGTAGTACCATCATTTATGATAATAATTAGTTTGGACAATAGCTCTCTGAGAATTTCACTCTCTGCTTTCTACTAATATTTATTGTCTGACAGACTATATTTATTTGGCTGTAACAGAAATGCAAACTAACTTTACAATAAAGGCAGACTTAAAATTGGTGTTAAAGTTTGTTTAATTGAGTACAGCTTACTGATTAAGAATTTGTTGAGAAGAAAAAGATTCTATCAATCTATCAGTCTATCTATCTATCTACCTGTCTATCTATAACATCATCAGACATTATGACTTTGGAAAGGTCCAATCATGTTATTTAAGATATAAATTGAGACTGGGTATGGTGGCACGAGCCTATAATCCCAGCTCTTGGGAGGCTGTAAACAGGCAGATCACTATGAGTCAGATCTAGTAGTGAGACCCTGAACACCCTGTAAACCCTTCCCTAAAAATAAATAATAATAAAAAAAATCATCAATTTGCAAAGTGGGCTTGGTGGCCCTGACTGCAGCTGAGCTGTTGTGTGACTTTCATTTTTATCCATCTCAATAAGGTTTTGTATATAAGATGAGCAAGAAATATGGTGCAACTTGATTGAAGCAGACACAAAGACAGTATCTGAACAGATGTGTCCCTGAAGTTTAAAATGGGAATGAAAGTGTTAATTAAACTCTACTGAAGTTTGCACAGCTGTTATTGTTAAAGGTGGCTGTATCTCCACAGTTTCTAAGAAACTGGCAAAAATAAAGCGCCCTCATCTTTTTCTGGGGTTTTGGAATGTTGATCTGTATTCATTAAAGTGTTTCATGGGTCAAATACATATCCCATCTGGTTGATGTCTCCTTTATCTGTGTCTGTAGGTTTAACATTTTCAATCTGTGTGGCAGTAAGTGGAAATTTATGTAAGATTCTGAAAAGTGGATGAGATCTTTTCATCCTTGTTGTCACTGTTCTATGTCTGCTTTATTTTTCTTTGTGACCCACAGTTGAACTTTTCACGGTAGTACCTCGTGACTTCCTGTGATTGATGATGATAATCAATCAACTAATAAATACATGAACACACACTCTGAAGAAGTTGTACTACAAGAGTACACTTAAAAATATACTTAGGAAAGTTGTCTTCTTTACAGAATTTTTTTTATGTTTCTAGGACAGGATCTACAAGGTCTACAGAATCTCACTACACAGATCAGACTCATAGAGATTCTCCTGTTTTCAGCCTCTCAAGTGCTGGGATTACAGGTGTGTGCCACCACGCCCAGTCTCAATTGCTGTGGACCCACATGGCACACTGGGCATCAAACCCCACCCACTGCGCTCTGCTTAAGCAGACACTTTAGTCTGCTGAGCTATCTGGCTAGCCTTTCATTAAAAAAGTTTTAAACTAAGAACATTCAAACTACCAGGTTACTCAGTACACACGACGTGAACCTTCTTGATATATTTTTCCAAAGTCCTCCAGGCAGAATTAATATGCATTTCTTTCTTGTGGTCCTTGTATTTATATTGACTTCTTTTAATGACAGGTATTATCATACTATTGGTAAAAGCTATTGTTTTAGACTTAGATGGCCAAGAGTCTGTGACTCAAGGAGAGAGTTTAGTCTCTTCATTTCTAAAGGACAATAATAATAATACTCATCTCATTGGGTTTTTGTACTAGTGATATAAATCGTTTTATGCTGATGATCCTAAGCCATTATTTTTTGGTTAAGTATGTCTTGTAGGAATGTGTTGTATGAAGGATATTTATTAAACTCTTCATGGTAAAACGTTAAAGAAAACACTGACCTAAAGTGTTTGCAATGTGATAATAAAAATAAATGACTCTAAATCTTATCTAAAGATTATATCCTTACTGACTCAGCATGCACAATGAAATGTTTGTAATGGAAGAGATGTTTAGGATTGAAGGAGGTTTCAAAGAGAAAGACAAGAAGAGGCAAAGATGGTCAACTGGATAATTATGGTGCCTGATAATCTAAATAGGAGAATTTCTTAACCATGTCAAGAATCTTCAATTTGCCCTGGTTTATTTTCCTTCCTGAGAAATCACTACCTCATTTATTTAGTTTAATTTATTTCTCTAACTAGAATATGAACTCCTTGATGATAGCAATAGTATTTGTGATTTATTTATCTCCTTTTAGAAGACACTGAATAAATATTGAGTAACTAACTAAAAGAACATGAAAAGCCATTCTCTAAGAGAATTTAAGATACACATAAGAATTGTTTTCTTCTGTAAGAACCAAATGGAAGAACAAAAGATCCAAATATACATTGAACATGTTACTGTAAATTGTATAAGAGAATTTCAGAAAATAATTTTCTTATAGTTAATTTGAAAAACAAAATGAGATTATAGAATAGCAGTGAAATTCCAGAAAACCCAATTATAGTTCATCTGTAAAGAATTTAAGATTCAATATTATTTGATTCTTAAAATTTTTTTAGATCCAAGAACAAAAAAACTAATTTATTTTTATTTATTTGGTTTTGTATTTTAGGGAAGGGTCTACAGGGTGATCAAGGTCTCATTAATAGATCGGACTCATAGTGAACCTCCTGTTTACAGCCTCTCAAGAGCTCGGATTACAGGTGTGGGACACCATGCCCAGTTTCAATTGCCTTCTCAGTGTGCCCCAGTGTGCCCTGGGGGCTTGCCTGGGTTTCAAACCTCTGCCCCCCCCACCTGGTTGCAGGCACTTTAATCCACTGAGCTATTTGGCCAGCACCAGAAAACTAATTTAAAGAAAGAGTTCAGATGATTGTTGACAAAACAAAATGAATGGTTAAGAAACTAGATCTTAATTCAGGCAATTCTCAAGAGTGATGCCTGGGTTGGTAGCATCAACATCACTTTGTCAGTGAGGGGGATGCTATACTTTTGCCTTTAGAAAGCTCAGCTTATTTTCACTACTTTAAAGGCAGAACTGCGAAACAAATCTTTTGACAGGAAGTGCACATAATTCTGATGCAGGCTATATTAATAACTAATGCCCTGAGTTGTTGAAATATCTAAACAGTGAATCCTGGCTGAGAAGGGAGTGACACCACCAGAACCGAGAAGATTACCAGTACATTTATTTATTTATTTATTTATTTATTTATTGCAGTACCAGGGATTGAACTCAGGACCCTGCGCTTGACAGGCAGGCATTTATTCTACTGAGCTATCTGCCTGGCCTCCAAGATTGCCAGTTAAGATATGAAGATATTCAAATTATTACACCAAAGGACAATTTGATTTGCACAATTAATTACTTCCCACACAACTGCAGTGTGAGATGCATTTCTAGTACAGCTGTCATACTCAAGTACCGAAAATTCCATTTACAGCTGCAAGGTATGGCTGGATACATATACATTTTTTTCCTTTATATTGCCACATACACTAAAATAAATTTAATGTTAAATTTAATTATGTGAGGGAGCATTGAAAATCATGTTAGAGTACAGGAGCAGTGTTATTAAAAAATGAAAATCCACCAATTGATAACTCTAAAATCCACCATAAAATAGGGTTGGTCTGTCATGGAACAGGAGAAGGCAAATGTTGATATGAGTAATGAGAATTGTATGGTAATTTCTCTTCCCAACCTCAAGTTATTTTTTCCTCAACTTCTTACTACATGTGGAATTTCACTTTTTGAGATCCATCAATCAAGATCTTTGTATCTAAAGCATCTCATGTTAAAATTAAAAGGATTTAGAAGATACAATATTTCCCTTGATTCTTTTTCTTTGGTACCTATGAGTTCTTTTACATTATCTTGAGATACTAAGTAATAATGTTGAATAATTGACTGAAAAATAAATCTATCATATTTTACAGTTTGTGTGCTCTTATTAATCACAGAACTGGGCAGTAGCCTTCAGAGGATAACAATTTTTAATTTCTAATGAATGTAATCTTTATTGCTTTCTTGTTGGTGGAAATATCCCCAAAACTTATGACCCTAAAGATAAAATAGGAATCATGTGTTTAAAATGAAAAGAGTACATACAATTTGAACCATCCAAATTCAGGTACAAGACTTCTTGCAAAATCAATATAAGCTTTGAAAGAAAAGATTATACTAAGTACCAAAAAGTGAGAAATTTTGTTGAAAACAGTTACAGGACAAGTTAAGATAGTGATCTTAGTTTAGAACAGAGGTTAACAGTAGAGGTACTATGACAATTCATAAGGGGCAATTGTGGGAAAGTATAAACATATCTACTGGAATTTACGGGAAATACTTATTCTATCCTGGCACAAGGGCAAAGATGAGGTCATTGACCCATGACAGAGTTGAGCAGTAAAGTCAGATCCAATACTTCACATAGAATGTAATAGCACTGGGTAACTTGGCAGTGCCTGGCTGACAATGATATTCAAATGTGACAATTTTAGACATATACCATAAAATAATGAATTTATTCTTTTTTAATATTTTCTATAAAATATTATTTATTTAATTCATACAGGGCCTCCTTACGCAACTCGGATTTGTAGAGATCCTCCTGTCTCAGCCTCCCTGGCGCTAGGATCATAGGCTTATGCCACAATTCCTGGTTTGTGGGAGCAGGTCAGTGTGACTGGGGGTAGATACCACATAGCATGAGGCACGGGGATGGTACCTGGGTTCTTACCAGACAGACTCTTAGACCGCTGAGCTATCTCCCCAGTCTCAGTGACTTTAATTGTGAAGTGACTTTAATTTTCAGATGAAGTAAAAAATAAACCATTATACAACTACTTACCATCTTCAATAACAGATTGTCAAAGGAAGAAATGTATCCACCTTCTTTGAATTTTTACCTGGCATTAAAATTTCTTTTGATATGTGCCATGAACAAAATATGTACCTCACATGTAAATTATACAAATTTTAAAACAGCTTAAAATATAACAGTAGAAAGTGCTTTTAATTCATATAATTAGTTTTTCAAGGGTAAACATACAGGAGGTTATGCTCCCAATTACTAAGTAAAGTATACCATAGTGTTCTTTTTATTTATATTAAACTTTACAATCTTATATTATTTGTTTATATTAAACTTTACAATTTTATTATATTATAAAAATAATATTCAAAATATTTACTTGTGAACTGACATTCACAACTCATAATGCAATGAAGAGAATCGAGTTTCATCCTCGTTGTGTTCTAAGAGTGTAAATCACTTTCTGCAAATTGACATTATTATGAAGCAGGAATTCTGAATATTTTTCAACTTGAGATGGCTTTAAAATGCAATACTATTTGGCACCAGAGCTTAACAAGGACAAATATCCTGCTGTGAGACAAAAGGTCAGCTGACTGGGGACATTTAAGTCTATTCTTCATTCTTATGCAAAAAATAGCACGTTTTTGTTCTCTTTTGCAAAGTGAAGCTTTTGAAGTTTTGATAACTTTATTGTATTTTTCCAATTAAATGTTGCTGCAACATTTCATAGCATCAATCATTTTCTCTGTATAAATTATATCACAGAGTTACTTTAATGGGAGTTATTCTCCAGTTAGGGCTAGCACCAAATCATAAGTAGCTAATTAAAATACATAAAAGTTGTCCAGGAGGCAGGAAGCTAAAGTTGCATATGTTTCCTTATGGAGCTGATTTTGTTACTGCAACATTTACTATCAATATGTAGTTTGTCAGCATCAATATTGAAAATGATAGAACAGGAGTGAGAGACTAGAGGTGTTCTAGTGCTTTTCTATTCACCACACAATCATCCTTTGCTCCAAAACTTTGAACATAATGGCTTATGAATGGGCCACCCAAGAGCTCAGCGGATTAAAATGCCTGCTTAGGCAGACACAGGGGCAGGGGTTCGATCCCCAGGCCTGCCATGCTGGCCCCATCCCCGAGGCATGCTTAGACACTGATTGAAACTGGGTGTGGTGGCAGGTGCACATAATCCCAGCACTTGGGAGGCTATAAACAGGTGGCTCGCTATGAGTCCAATCTTCATAGTGAGACCTTGTAGACCCTATAGACCCAGTAGGAAATACAAAAATAAAACTAAAAATAAAATAAAAAATAATGAGCTTATCAAGTAAAACAACAGTGTTGCAACACTTTTTATTTATCTATTATAATACAAAACATGAGCAAAATATCCTCAACAAGTCATTTGAGAGTAAACTACATAACCTTGAAAAGATTTAGTCATGCAACTAATAATAGTACTTTGTTTATAGTGATCATTGACTATAGGTAATTATATCTCTAAAATACAGTGGCGTATGTGAATGTTATATGTTAGAGATTTATAAAGAACATAAGATTTTCTGCATTTTTAAAAATGTGTCTTAAAGGCCATGGAAATAGCTCAGTAGAATAAGTGCTTGCCTGACAAGTGCAAGTGCCTGAGTTCAATCCCCAGTTCCATAAAAAAAGTGTCTTATTTAATAGGAGGCTTGCATTTATTAAATTATCAATATTTAGTCACTATTTCACTTTTTTAAGGAATTAGAAGAGGAAATTCTATTTTGTGAGGCCAGATATACTTATTGTTAGTTAGAAAAGATTTTGCAACTTTGCAGATGCCATCTAGAATAAACATTCACTAGCTGCTTTTCTTTTCTAGCAAGAATTAAGAGAGCAAGAAAGTAAAATTGACCTGAACTTGCAGAGTAGTTCAAATGCTAAATCCTTAAATTAATTAGAAGATGTATGACCATCCTTGATTTTGTCTCTAATCCAATTCTAATTAAACTTACACCATAAACCAAGAATTCACATGCTGTGAAGACATGCATTTATTTATTTAATTTTTTTTTTAAAGTTGGTGTATTTTATATAGAGGCTGAAAATAAATTCGAATTAGCTGAGTTACTCATTCAACATTCTCAGGAGTTAAGAAGTGCCTGTGAACCATAAAATTTAGAGAATGGATTTGAAGAGCTGCAATTCAGTAGAGGCAAGCTCAGGTACGAGGCTGAGGACAAGGTCCTGAGGTTCGAGTTTGAAGCTGCGAGTCAGCGATAAGAGGCAAAGACTGAAGTCAAGAGAGGGTTTTGCTGGCAAACTTAAGCATTGTTGTGCTTCAGGGTTTTCGTTTCCTCTAATGAGTGAAAAATTGTGGCAGAGCCTGAGAAGAGGAGCTCCAAGCCCTGCTTAGGTTTAGGATGCATTGCTCTGGAAGTAACATTGAGAATAGGCTGTTTGGGGAAGGGAAGGGAGTGACAGTCCAACTGGGGTCTGTGATAATCAGAGAATCGTAATATGATCTGGGTCTGAGTAAGCCAGGGCTATCCATACTGTTTCTAGATAAAAATTTGAAGATAAGTCCTATGCACTATTTTGGTTCTGGTTGTGTAATGTGGAAGAAAGGAGACATAGTCCACCCCAAGTTCAACTGCCAGAATTGGAAACTTGCCTCACTGTCTAGGCATTACTCAAAGTACTGAACTAGCCAACACGTATCCTTATATAGAATCATAAACTTGCAGTCTTCTTCAACAATTTAGACTAACACATTGTCTGCACAATATGGTTAATTTCTCTGTGGATTGTGGGAATTAAAAATGAAATGAGGTTTAGTGCCAGTTAAAAGATTTGAAAGGGCTAAAATCTTTTACTCTAATTTTGAATAAGACGTAATTTTGCTTCAGGCTAGCTGGAAGAGTTTTATAAGAGACAATTTAAACTTAAATTAATCTCACTTTAATGCCTTTTTAATAAAGTGATTCCATGAAACAGCTAAAAGCCTGATATGAGGATTGTAACAGTCCCAGGAATATGTAATCTGAAACTATAACTTAATTTAAATTTTACTGTGCCTTTTAATTAAATTCCAGGTCTTTACAATTAGTACACATGTATGAGACATATCTATTCAAAATGTGATGTGAAGTGGAGAACTTAGACATTTATCTTGGCAGTGAAATATTCAAATCTAGTTTATGAGGAAAAAGAGTAAGGTTTAGAATTTCAGTAGATACAAGCACAATATGGCAGTTATTCCATTCTTCATTCCACTTAATCTGTAATGACATGGGCTCAATTCTTCAGTGTACAGAAATCTTATTTCCGCAGATGATGCGAATAGAAAATGTAAAAAAGTATTTTTCATATTAATTCTACACCTTTTAAAACTGAAATTAGATAAAATTAGGCAAAACCAAAAAGTTACATTAAGTGTGGGCTGTATTTTAATCTTGAAGATGCAACAAAGGGTGAAAGTATATAAGAATGCTGAGAGCTATAAAATGAAAAAAAATACTACAGAGAAACTGTAACAACGAATTCTCTTTTCTTGTTTTGAGTAACTTTATAATCTAGAGAGGGGGTTGTCTGAGTAGATTGACTGCTGTTCTACTTCGTCTTTGAATGCCAAGTTTAGACTCGGACTGCTATCTTCTATTGTGCCTGATTTTGCATTATTCATTTTCTCCTGAAGGGAGATATTTATTTGGAAAATGGTATGGCCATTCCAGAAAAAAGAGACAGCATGATTTAAATATCAACTGTGACTTAAGAAGAATGATGACAATAATGTTATTATAGGCTCATTTAATCAGAGACAATGACAAACTATTTGTTGTGAAATACAGAAATACTAGCTGATAATTGAGCCACAGAGAGGGTGTTCACGTTTCACACCCAGCAGAGAATGTTTTCTGTTTAGCACATAATTTGAACTGCAAATAAATAATGCAGAATTGACATACCAAATTCCGGCTATCATGTGTTCTTGCCTTGAAAGTACAACGGGATGATGGAAAATTATTGAAAAGATTGCAAACATGTGTAAGTAAATATACGCACAAAATATTTGCTTTGCATTGAACAACTTGCAGCTGTTTTTAAATAATTCAACACAATATTTATTGAGCATGTACCATACCATGTGCTGGGCTAGTTACTAGACATAGGAGCTTGGAGATTGAACTAAACAAATTTGGCTAGATATTACTAAATTTAAATTTAGCTTAAATATAGGAAACAGCATATGCTATTGGGAGTAAATGATTTATCATTTAAGACACCTCTAATTATCATAATTCTATATAAGTAACATTAACATATTCATACCCGTAGGCCCATTTTGCACAGATACACATGAGAGTCTCTTATAATATTTAAGCCTGAATATTTAATAAACAGAAAATCCTTTGTAGAAAGAGCAGTCATCAGGTGGGTGCATAGATTTCTTTAGCTTCCTGACTCAAAGGGCCAAATGCCAGTCTTTTTAAGGGCGACATTTCTGCATTTTATCTATACAGCCCTCATTTTTACTTGCTTGAACATGTATTAACTAACTTTCCTGATCTATTTATTTATTTATTTATTTATTTTTGTTGGCAGAACTGGGGATTGAATTCAGACCCTTGCAATTGCCAGAGCGCTTATTCCACTGAGCCATCTCTCTGACCACTAACTTGCCTAATCTTAATATTCAACATTCCACTCTAATATTGTATTCAATATTTCAAGTTTGTATAAACTGAAAATATTTTACTTTTAATTTTCAAAGGTATGTTTACTAAGTATAAAATTCAAAGAGGATAGATTTTTTTTCATTCAGTCGCTTAATTATTCTAGTTTCTTCCACTCTAGGTCCTTTTTTTTCTTTTTTTTTTTTTCTTTCTTTTTTTCTAATGTGGAATAAGATAATATTTAATTTTGTTCTTCCATAACTTATATATATATATGCTTTTTTTGTTTGTTTGTTTGTTTTTGAGACAGGGTCTCGCTATGCCATTCAGGCTGGCCTTAAGCTCACTTTGTAGCTCAGGCTGGTCTCGAACTCACAACAATTCTACTGCCTCAACCTCCCGAGTGCTGGGATTACAGGCATGCGCCACCATGCCCGGCTGTGTTTTAACCATTTTTTTCTTTATAATAATAATTTTGGACAATTTCATTTTTGTGTATCTTGGTATTATTTTATTTAAATTTCTTGTGCAAAAGGTTCATTTTTCTTGGAAATGTGGTATTATGAGTTGAATTAAATTTGGAAATTTTAAATCTTTAAATATTGATTGCCTACTCTTTTCTTCTTTGAGAACTCTAATTATATGTATATTATAAAAAAGGAAAGGAGCAGTTATGCTTATAATTTTTGTTTTTATTCTGATTTTTTTCCTCTCTTGAATTTCTTATAACTTCTTAGTTATCATTTTTTTAAACAAAAGTTATATGTTTATATCTGGTAATCTGAAAAACTAATTTGCACATAGCGTCATGTAATACAACAACCATTGTTGGATTCCTATTACATTGTTTAGTGAAATCTTGTATCGTGTATAATGCTGTTTTCTTCAATCACTATTTTGTATTCTTTAAAATAATAATAAAACGTGCAAAAAATGAAACTGCATAAAATTATTGTACTCTATCTTATCAAAGCTTAACAGTAACAAACTACACCTTCTAGACTCTGTCTTAATATTTTCTATTTACATTCACAGTTATTCTTAAATATAGTATTTTCTTTTTGTGAACCTGCATAATTCTGAGTCACACTCACCAATAAGGGTTACAAAAGAACATTTAGGGTCAATTTAAACTTCCTGAAAATAAAATAAAATAAGGAAATATAGTTTATTTTACATTACTGTAATTTCGTTTGGAAAGGGATGGATCACTGCCTGACTGGGAAATAAATATTCCTAAAATCTTTTCATTTCTTTTCATGGGACTTTAGATATGTTTTCCAAATTTTATCTTGGATCAAGGAAATGTTTCTCGCGGATAAATTAATGAGTTGAGGTAGAATTGGCTGAATTTTGTTCCGTGCCTTCTTACTTCCTTCCCGTCTACCTTCTCCTCAATTCTTCCTTCCTGCCCTTGTCTCTCTGCTGCTCATAGAATAACCATGAGCCATGTCCCAGCTCTGTCAGGTCCCTGTGTATTCTACCTGCTTCAAATGCTTGACAGCCAACCAGCGACTTCTTCAACAGATTTCTGTGACACAGTTCTAATCTGGTTTTATTGCTATGTGATAGCTCATTGTTTGTTTCCCCTTCTTTCTTTTCACATAACATTGGGCATTTACCATTTCTGACAACAGTGTTGGGGTCTGACCTTCCTCTTTCCTCAATGCAGCATTCATGCTGGGTTCCAGCGATTACTTCTGCAACACTGACTGTAATATACAGATTTGCAAGTATGCACGGGCATAATGTCTCCTTCCATGATTCATGATGTGGTAGTTCATTTCCAAATATGCCACTAAATGGATGTTGCTTGTAATTCTAGAGGAAAGCCTCCAAAAAAGCAAGCACTTGCTTTCTTCAATTCTATTACTAATATAGCACATTTACAAAAATATTTCCAGGTGATTTTTTGACCATCATGGCAGGGGATTTTATTGACCATATAACTTCAGAAAGACTACCCACTTTTCCTTCACTTTCTATATATTGTTACATACAGGGCAAGTAAATTTTTCCCACAGTTGTATTTTTGAATGTCCAATAGTGAGTTCTCTCAATGTTTCACCTTCTGAGGTTGCTAAATGCTTTGTTAATCAGTATATTTTATTTCTAACTCTATCATGAGCTAATGTATTGCTAAATTCAAACTTATTTTTCATTTATCATCAAATGACATGTATACATACATATATATATGTACATATATATATATATATATATATATATGAATGTATCATCTTCTGTAACTGTTTTCCTATACCATTTATTATAGCTCTCTTTTTGCTTATAAAATTTTAGTAGTTTATCTTTTCTACTTTTAAATATCTCTCCATTCTACCCATTGTACCCTAATTTTAAACTTTCCTGTATCATCATTCACATTTTAAAATTTAATAATGCTTATAAGTTGTATTTTATCCATATAAATTAAATGAGTTGAATACGTTATTTCAATTCTCAAAGCCTTAATATTTTTATTATCAGCACATGCACCTCAGGAGCACAAGGCAGCTGCCTGGTAAGTGTGCTATAAGACTCATGTATTCACTCAGATTCTTTTCATTTAAATCCAACCTCTCTACATTCTGTGAACCTCCTCTCTATATAAAAGTGCTACACATGTGACAGGTGTGTTTTGTACTATGTAATTCTTCTTAAAGTTACCTCCATTGTACAGGGGAGGAATTAAAGCCTAGAGAAGTTTAACACTCTTCATCTTTAAATAGTAAGATTGACATTATAATGGGTGTCACAGAATAGATTATAATTCAATTCATACATAAAAGACAAAAGAATATATATCTTACCTATTAGACCATATCTTAACCAAATGGAGATTTGGTTTGTAGGAATAGATACTGAGATGAATATAATATTCTTGACAAAATTAGAACCCAATGTAAAACTGGTTTGCTTTAACATAGAGAAATATCTGGATATGTTACTAAAATTTTAGCTTCCATCTAGATGTTTAACACTGTATGAATTACATTAACTTTATAAAAACTAAAATTTTAAAACTAAATATATACTAAAATAAATAATGAAGCATATCCAATTTGAAAAGAAATATGTTTATGAAGCTGATCAGTTCAGCATAAAAGATAAATTATCTTGAGTATTAGGGGCATATTTTATATTTTGTCCATTTTATAGCCACATACTTAAATATTATATGAAATATAATGTCTAAGTGTTAATCACATAGATTTGTATAATAATTCAGCAAAATATGTAGGTATTTATTAAAGAAACATAAAATTATCACAAAAGTTATTTTTGCCATTAAATCCATTTCTCTGTGTTTCTGAAATTATGCCTAATACTCCTTCATGTGCCAAATTCAAAGCGTTCACTTTTCTGTGGATTGTTGCTGTCTCCTGATAAACACTCAACTAAAGCAAAACAACATATGTCAGGAATTTTAAAATAATTTTAAGTGTCACAGAGTGTCAAGTGAATAAACAAAACCAGTGAGCCAACAAATATTTATATTTTTTGACACAATTATATTTTATGGACAGAGAAAAACAATCACCTACACTTTGATTTTATTGCAGAGGAGTTCGAATGGACTATGATCTTTTAAATACTTGGAGTATCATTAGGTTAAAAGTATTGATCACAGTAGACATTAATCTTCAGACCAATGCAGGCTTTCAAAAGTTTAGCAGAAAGCATACAGTCGTCTATGGTGGAAAGAGACATAATTAGAAGTCTATCAATAATCTGGGATAGTCAAAATGACTTTGACACCTGAAGCACATACCTTGTAATTATCTTCAGAGCTTTAAACTAGATCAACATTAACCTCAGGAAAAAAAAAAAATAAAAGATTTACTATGTTTTCTGGTGTGAGAAATTGTACCATCCTGTAAATTAAATCTCATTCAGCACACAAATTAGATTTGAGAAATGATGGAGTATGAACCTATCTTGGGTTTTTTTTTTTTTTTGTCTAACGTTACAAAACCTGAAAGTACCTCGGGAGGAAAAGTTTTTCTCTTTGTCCAATGTTTTTGAGACTTCTTGTGTGCACAGAATATAATTTTAATATACATCTTAAACATAAAATTGGAGCGATAGAAGGAAAGCTGAAAGATATTTTTAGCTTTCCCCAAAGATTTCTTTTCAGCTCTCAGACAGTACAAAATGAGTCAACAATTAAGTATGCCAGAAATAATATAACAAGTCTGCAAAATTACAGCTACCTACAGCTCAGATCTTCAATCAAGTAATTGTTAAAAGCTCACTAGAAGGAGGAACAAATATGTTCCCAGCTGAACTCACATAATAATTTTCACCTTATTGTCAAAAAGGAGTAATAATTAAGGCAACATAATTCATGAGTAAGAGAGAAGCACAGCTGCACTTTCCTGATGATCAATATGGACCCGTACGATAGTCTCTTCAGTCCTAGACCAACCAAAACCATCGCAGCCCTCTTTCCTTGCACAAGAGATTGGCACCTGATGCCAGATAAACAGCTGTGCTTCCTGGATGATGTTGTCCTGACTAATACTTGTGAAAGGTTATCTGGCTTGATGTAAGGGAATTTTTGTTTTGTTTTGTTTTCTGTAGGCTGAGTACAGTCAGCAGCCTTATGTAAGCTGTTGCATTCATTGAACTGTGGGTTGTCAGGAGCCAAAAGAGGGCAGTCCAATATGGCTAATACTTGACAAGAAACAGGAAAGGCATGGCTTCTCAGTCAGAATATGACAAACATTTTGAACTCATCAAATTTTTATTTTGAGAATTGCCTTGCAAATTGAAGCAGGTTTTACAGACTTCCTGGTTTGAGTAATCTCTACCTCCTCTACTAGGAAATACATATCTACACTGCTAAAATTTTCACCAGGGAAAGAATTACTCACATCAGGGCTGGCCAGATAGCTCAGCAGACTGAAGCACCTGCTCAGGCAGAATGCAGTGGCTGGGGTTCCATCCCCAGTGTGCCACATGGGCTCTGCCTCCAGGGTGTGCTGAGAGGGCAGTTGAGACTGGGTGTGGTGGCATGCTCCAATAATCCCAGTATTTGGGAGGATGTAAGCAGGAGAACCACTATAAGTCTATTCTATGTAGTAAGTCCCTGTAGGCTCTGTACTAAATACATAAAAAAGAATTGCGCACATTACAAAAATACTCTTTAAAGAGCTTTAGAAATGTTGTTAAAATTACATGACTATATTCTTATGTATACCTATGGTAACAGGTACACAGACTTGTACACTAACACATAGTATCATCTCTATGTGCACCATTATATGCATGGATGTGCTACATATATATTTGTTTATATGCTTACATGTAGTATACACATATCTACCTTCATAGACATGAATGCATATCTATATGTATGCATGTATACTATATATTTATATGCTAACAAATCATATAGAATTATACATGTATATAAATAATATGTGAACAAACTTATACACACAGAGATATATACATTGGTTTGACCCTCAATGTCTTTAATGGATGAATTCCAGCATTCCTACAGATACCAACAATCATGTATTCTCAAATCACATCTATAGAATGTTATAATATTACCCTAAATTATTTTCCTATCTTACCTTACAATATCTTGAGGTTAATATAAAAATAAATGTAATCACTATGTAAGTAGTTGTTATTTCTTATTAGAAAGAGCAAAATGATAAGAAACAAACATCTATACAACTTGAGGACAGACGCAGTTTGTTCTCACATTTTCACTCTGCCAGTCTACAGTGGTTGAATCAGGAGATGCAGAAATTTGAAATATGAAAGATCAACTGAGGCGACTTTTTGATATACATCATAAAGAAAGGCTAAACACAAATATGAGATTTTTATAGGTCTAAAATTATTAGAATATCATTCAGTACACTTTCACATACTTTGGGATTTTATTAGGGATGTTCTTTTTTGAGATTTTAAATTTTACTGGAACAACAAATTTGAATTTGGGTGAGAGGACTCTTAGTAACCGTATGTGAAACTCTGAAGGCCTGGCAACTTGTAGAGCGATTGCAAGACCTTCTGCAGGTCAGTGTTTCAGAAGTGAGTATGCTTGTGAATTTCCAATGCAGCATGAAATTCAAGCGATGGGCAATAACCAAGTAAGCCTGAGCAGCAGGAGAGCAGGCTGGTGGGGGACGTCACCTCGGGTGTACCTTCACATAAAAGTCAACAAATTAAACAATGCTAATTCTAACTATTTAGCAAAATCTCACGGTCTGCTTTGATGCCATCTCTTAACTTGTTCCCATTTCCACATTTCTAACGCTCACATAGCTTCTCACTCTGGCACTCAATTTTAAGGTGAAGGAGAGCATTCCTTTGTATTTTGATATAACATACACTGAGGAAAGCCTCTTTGAAAACAAAAAGTGAAAACATAGCCTAAATAACTTATGAAACTTCTCTTTCATACGAGTGCCATTATGTAGTTAAATAACTTGGTGTCAGAGAATGAGCTTTAAAAATTTGAACATGCCTAGGCTGACCATGAATTTATCCTCAAGAGCCATGTTGCACAGAACTTCAGCAACCTAACAGGATTCTTGCCAATGGATTTTGCTGCCTGGTGATCCAGAACAAGACAGTAGTTATCAATTTGGCACATGGTGTTTTACTGGTTGATCTATAAAGGCCAAGTTTCCATTTTTCCTTCTTTTCTTTATTTCCTCCTCTTTTCTTTTTTTCATTTTCCCTTCCTTCCTTTCCCCCTCCCCACTCCCTAATTACCCTACCCACTGGAACAATCTCATCCTGTTTTATAATGTCTACTGTACATCTGGGTCCTTACTTATACTTCTTTTTCTTTCCTCAGCTAAACAAAGCAATACTTTGTATGTATCCAATTTGTTTAACTTATAAATATGGTCTCAAGGAGCATCCATTTACTAATAAATATATATTTAAAGAAAAAAGAAAAATAAAGCTACAGTCCATATAATATGTTAAGTACCTCCTGATGTTCCACTTGTTTAATATGGACAGTCTGGGACAGTTTCCTGTTGCATGAAAAGTGGAGATTCAGATTCATCAGGACCTGTGTTCCCCTTTCTCTGCACTTTCCCATCAACTCTTCAGAACATGATGGGACCAAAATTCTAATAAGCACTCAAGTCAAAAACAAGTAGCCACAACTTCTCATTCTATTTTTTCACATGAATTTATTGTAGTAATTAAAACATCATCAAATTGGAGCTTTGTGGCAAGAATAACCAGATCCTATCCATTCACAGCTCAGCTTAATATTATGGGCTCATGATGTATACTTCATTTTTATACTTTTATACTTTTCTGCTGGATGGTTAAGATCTAGGTAGATCAAAACTTATATACCAACACAAGAACTTTATATTTCCTATGTGGTCGTTGAAGTCTTCTCAGGGTTTATCTTGTAGTCTTGTACATTATTCTGTAGTTCCTTTGTCTGTGTCATCCATGTTGATGAGTCACGGCCAAT